>JBBPBX010033800.1:0-33027 GCA_038048925.1 Garcialebias charrua
AATACAGCCACACTGGTGCTACTGGACAAAAACTTTATTAGTTAAGATTGTAAACAGTCTGTTGCTGCTTATTGTTCTGGTTCTGACTGTTATTGTATTCATTAAGATTTTTATTATTTTTAATATAATTTATTTATTGTAGAGTGCTGTTTATTTAAAATATCATCCAAATGGGTCACTTTTATTTATTACTACAATACAATACAAACATATTTTTGGCATATTTTCAAAATAAACATTTTGTAAGTCTTTATTTTGTCTTTTTTTTTTTGTACCGAAAATAAACCGAACCGAGCCCTCCTTGTAATTGAACCGAACCGAAATGTGATTTTAGCGTACCGTTACACCCCTAATATGTATGTATCATGCATGCATGCATGCATGTAATATGTATGTATTCTGTATGTATGTAAGTAGCATGTATGTATGTATTCTGTATGTATGTATTCTGTATGTAATATGTATGTATTCTGTATGTAGCATGTATGTATGTAGCATGTGTGTATGTATGTCACACTCACATAGCCTGTATGTATGTAACATGTATGTAGCATGTATGTATCATGTATGTATACAGAGTGATCATATCAACAAACCTCATTGTCAGCAAAGGGTTTAGGCTTCGGAGCGGGCACATTAACCTCTTCGTAACCTTTGCGCTGCTTACGAAAAGAGCCATCTGGGAGCTGGCAACGTTTGTTGGCCATGAAATGGCTACCCTGAGTGAAGGTCAAGTCTTCAAGGTCCAGAAGCTGTCGAGGCACCACTGACTGTAGGAGAACACGACAGCTTTAACAGTCTGGCACATTTCCATAAAGTGTATGGCTCAATAGAAAATGTGACAGTATTTACCTCTCCATGGCCAACGTCCATTGCTTCCAAGTCATCAACGCAAGACTTCCTCACCCTCTCCCTGCGAGATCCCTCTTCCAAGAAAACAAAACCGAGCTGTGATGGTCCACACAGACAAATGGTTTTATGGCATAACTTCACAAACAGGAAGTCTTACCGGAATGATGTCCTCCTTCTCTGTCTCCTGAAGCTGGTAGAGGATCTTTGACAGCTCCTGGTCTGACTCCATTTCCCCTATGATATGTTCCTTTTCTGCTTCACTCTTCACTCACTCAGTCACACCCTCACTCACTCAGTCACACCCTCACTCACTCACTCACTCAGTCACACCCTCACTCACTCAGTCACACCCTTACTCACTCAGTCACTCCCTTACTCACTCACTCATTCAGTCACACAGTTACTCACTCACTCATTCAATCACACAGTTACTCACTCACTCACACCATCACTCACTCATACACACTTACACCATAACTTACACCATCACTCACACACTCTCACACACTCTACTGTAATTATAACCACAGGTAGATTTTAATAATTAGTAGTCACACACAAAGCAAGTTGGGCTGCACAATGGATACAGTATACCAATTTTCTACTGAAGAAGTGCAAAGCATATGTACTTTATGGGATAGGAAAAGTTGAAAGTTCTTACCGTCATCATAGCAGCTATGTTTTTTGCCCACCTCGCCCGATCACTTTGCAAACACTCTCAGCAGACTTTCAGAAAGACAGTCAAGCTGCGACAGAAACCTTGACTGCAGACGTGATGCGCTTGAATTCTGCATTTACCTGAAACATGAAATTATTGTTACATAATGACAGAGCTAAAAGATTTCAAAAAACAAGTCAAAATTTAAAAACAATTCCTGGCAAATCATGCCAGACACTGAATGGTTTGTCATCTGGCCTGGTCAACTGCCTTTTCTTCATCTGAAACCTGTGGTGATGATGATGGCAGCGACCTTCATCATCATCAACCTGCAACAACGTGACCTGCAACAACGACCTGCAGGAGCAAACACTCATGGACTTACAGTACTTTTACCATTCATCTTTTTTTATTATTATTTGCATTTAATAACCTATTCAGACTTTTTCAGTGATTTTGAAATAATTTGTTTGCATTAATTTAATATAAAAATTCATTTTTGTATTTGCATTCTTTTAAAGGTGGTGGAGAGAATGTCCTATGTTGAGAATCGTGTTGGAGAATGAAATAAGTCAGTTAATCTCTCCCCCCACACATACGCACAGCCTCTACTTTTTTTGGGGGGTGGGGGGTAGACTGACTGTGCTTGCACCCTCTCCAAAAATCCTACCTAAATGCAATGCACTGTATTGTTTTTTTTTTTTATACTGTGAAATGTTACTTGGGGAAAAATATCAGAAACTAGACAAAAGACAGAAGTCTACACCACCCCAGATCAACTAGTTGGTCATCTTTCTGACAATAAAAAAATAAAAAACATGGAAGATTTTTTTTCTTTATTTCACAGATAGACTTTTTTAGGTAATGTAAATACTGTTCTTACCACAAAAACTTGAGCAAACGATCCGTTGGCTGTTGCATCCCAATCTGCAGCAAAATAGAAAGAAAAATGTGGTTGTAGCATGCTAATTTAATGCTAGCTTGAGGCTGCAGATATCTTTAGCCGAAGCTCTTCGATGGCAAAACTCCACTAACACCATGCAGTTAACACACAACTGAACAGTCAGTTGGCACACCAAGTATTATGTAAAATAACTATAACCACAGAGTTAAGTTGTGTGTCATGCTAGCTCGCGCTCAATTTTTTTTTCAAAAGAAGCAGCGCAAATATATGAAACCGATAAAAAAACAGCACTGGCAAACAACCTGACAACTATTAAACGTTACATAGAAATTCTCAAAACAGTTAACGACATTTGACCGTGATTTATATAATATTTATCCAGAAAATTAAGACTTACCGAGTGATTAGTAACAACTCAGACTCTTCGACAACCCTCTGTTGCGTTCTTGACTGAGCTGCGCATGCGCGCAAGTACAGCGCGCGAGATGAAATCCCGTTCGGTATCGCGCGAGAGTCAAAATCCTGTGTCATATCGCGAGATTTACCTTTGACACGTTAATGAATAATTTGACACAAACGTGATTCGAACAAGGAATGTACTGTCTCTGCCTAGCGCGTAGGGTTTACACTATATAATACTGTTTCAGCTTAAAACATGTGGTAGTTAAGTTTAATACACTCAAAATGATTACTTTAATACAATAGATGCCTATTCTCTTTTTTTAAGTGTAGGTCGCACCGGTGTATAGGTCGCACCTATGTTTAGCTCTGCTGCAAATGTCTGCCACAGGAGCGCACAGCAAGGCTTTAAAGAAGATTAACACTTAAAACAATTATTTGTTTGATAAAAGTTATAGCAAATATGTGTCGGAGCTGAACTTTTCCTTAATAAATGAACGCAATTGTGAAAAGAGCTGGATTTAAAAATTTGTTTCGCAGTAAGTGATAACAAGCCATATATAGGTCGCACCGGTGTATAGGTCGCAGGCCTTGAAAAAAACATAAATGGTGCGACCTATTCACCGGAAAATACAGTACACAAAATCATAACTGAATCTGTGATTATTTTTAATATGTGTGTTGATAAGATTTGATTTTTTTATACATGAGAAATAATTCGCATTTTGGGGGTTAAAGAGACCAATTCATAAATAATTCATAAATCAATTTTCCTCAAAAGAGGTGGTGCCCCAAGAGTTTATATATTTATGAGCATAACTCGTAATTAATGAATACTACCCCACCCACATTCATTCTACACTGAATGGGTTACAAGTCCATCACAGGGCCAAATAGAGACAAACTAAACAAGCATTCACTCTCACTCGCACCAAGGGACAATTTAAGGTCCATGGGACGAAACCGGAGTACCTGGGGGAAACCCACGCATGCATGCAAACTTCACCCAGAAAGGTCCCCAGACCGGTATTTGAACCGGGGTGACATGTTCACGGAGGCAGCAGCTATACCAACTGCACCACAGTGCTGCCCAATCTGACAACAGTTGTGCACCATAAATTCATTTCTACATCTCAAAAGTCTAGCTACTTTACTAAATTGATTTGGTTATCTAGTAGCTAGTGTCAATCCTAAATGCAATTTATGTTTTTACGTCTTTCACTTCTGCTTTTCAAACTATGTATATGGCAATTGCAGCATACCCACACCCTACAACGCTTATTTAAAATCAGAGCTAAACTGTTTTAAAAGTTTGGTTTGTTTCAGTCTAAGAACGCGACATTTTGTCTTTTCTATACATTAGTTCAAGGTTTCAAATGTTAGTGGAGTTCTGTGAAGCTAGACATTTAAACAGTCACATTAACTCACCTGAACATGGAGCTCACATTGTCCTTCATTTCATCATTTGTTTCATGCCACATAGTTGTGCACAGATAAACCATGGCAGTCGTTGCATTTTCCCTGAAACTTTATACGACACAATAGAGAATTTAGGAAACATTGTGACAACTTAGAGAGAAAAAAAACTGTCACATCTGGAGTTTAAGATTAAACCACTGACAAAGAAAGATAATGGAGCAAAAAGAAAAACTTGTAACATAAACTTACGGATTTGTTCGGTCTTTGGTCTGGATGCCAAATTGGCTGTTGGGGAGTAAAGACTGCTCGATGAAGACTCCATCATACAAACTCTTGAGAAATTGGTTTTGAGTCTTGTTCATGCAATGTGTCTTGGAATTCCAGATATAAAAGTTGGCTAAACCAAGGACAAACCACCAGGACACTATTACACCTGCAAGAAGTATAACAGTAATTATATTTCTGAACAGAGTACAATGCACATATGGAGAGTGGTGATGGTAAGTGGACTGTACTTATATAGCGCCTTTCCATCTTATTGAGTTACTCAAAGTGCTTTACACTATAATCTGTGCCCTCATTTACCCATTCATACAACACTCTACTAGATATCTACTAATAATAATAATGACAATAATCAGTGCTTTATCACATTCATACACCAATGGGACGCACATTGGAGGCAATGAAGTGTCTTGCCCACTTCAGCATGTGACTGCTGGTGGAATCAAACCCCCAACTCTTGCATTGAAGAACAACTGCTCTAACCACTCAGCCACAGCCACCCCAAAACAAATGGTGTTTAGAAAGACAGATCTAAGCAAACAAAATTTAAAAGAACAGAAGTAATGGTCACACAATGCAAAAGATGAGGGTGCATGTCACAGTACTATAGCTAAGAAAGGTGCATATTGAAGTAGAAATATAACTATGAAAAAAAAACAGTTTAACTTTTTTGTCCTCTATCTATGAATTTATAGAAAATATTTTACAGCATTACTGTATTAGGAGGAATATATGACCTGTGATCTACAGCTTTGTATCCTGAGATAGATTAAAGTATTGTTTTATTACCTGTCATTAGGCCAATGTTGGACATGTCCAGGCCAATGTTGGACATGTACAGAATTTGTGTAATGTCCAAAGCTAGCTGCAGGAACATTTTACCACTTAGACTTAGATAGCTTTCATCCATGAGTACATGACAGTAACTTGTTAGGTTGATGCTTTCAGTTGTGTCTAGGTTTATTCTGACATCTTGGTAGTAATGACTGACAGGAATGTGGAGCAAAGCCAGCACAACCAGGGAAGTCAAGTACAAAACTGAAATGAAGCATCGTCGTATCATTTGTATCTTGCAAGCTGCCGATGCAAAACAGTGGCAGAGTGTTGAAGATGTCAGCTGGAGCCCAAGGATGATCAACAAAATTATTTTTTGATGGTCAGGAATGGAGGTCGCAATCTCCCAGTCTGTTTTGGCCAGAGGGACACAGGCTACAATCACACAAGTGGTGACTACAATCCTGATGATGCTTGAAAGGATTTGCAGGATGTTCGGACTCCTTTTCATGTCTTTCATTAAGTCCTTGAAGAAGACAGAGCTTTTGTTCTCACAGATCAGCTTGAAGTAGCTCTCCCAGCAGTTGAAAGACACCAGGATGGTCCCACCAACAGCAAGACCCACCCAAATCTCCATCTTGACATCATTAGGGTTCTTCAGAAGGGTTAGAACAAGCAATAGACAGTAGCCTACAAAAATACTGAAGAAGGTGATGATGAAAATTATGAAGAAGCCGTTTCTTCTTTTGGCAATGCACTGACTAAATGATTGTAGAAGCACAGGGAGGACAGCTGCGGTATTCAGAACTGCAACGTTGGTCAAAATGTCCAAGTGTGGCATTACAGCAATGGTGAGACCAGCTACACCAACAGAAACACAAAATTCAAAGAACAAAACCTGAAAAAGAAACAGATGAGAACACTTGTTGGAAAAAAATCTGAAGAATAAAAAAATACAAAACCTACTATTCAAAGCAACCAGAGATGAGATTAAAAATGAGGAATCTGCACTTGGATCTTACTGTGGCTGCAGTTGTTTTCCTGGGCAGCTTTGATGTTTTGAAGCATGTTTTCCAGATGTTTTTGAGCAGCACCAGGACACTTGGTGCAATGACAGAACAGCCAATGCACAGCAGTGCAAGTGGTTTCTGGTCTGGAAGGAGGGTCTTGGTTCCTTCATGAGACAAGGTGATGAGGAGAAGGAAAGAAGCCTGGGAAAGAAAAGAAGAAGATTTGAAGGTTATCTTAATTTGTCATATTATCTGTACAAAGTAACTTGAGCATTTATAGTAAATATTCCATGAATAATGTAACGGACATAGGACCATTCCATTATAAAAATGTCCCCACCAATGTTAACTAAACAAAATGGAGCATAACACTAAAAAAATACTGTGACTGGTGTGTTTTCATTCACTGAAGCTTGTTGAGCCTCAAATCTTCAACAAAGAAGTTTCCTAATACTTTAATAATCACTGAAATGTAGTGGCTGTTAAAGGACCATTTCAACAGGGAGCAAAATGTCAGCAGTTAAAGTTTCTAAGCACACTAGATATTTTAAAATTTCTCATATGGATTGTCTAATACAGAATTCAAACTCTTAACATTCCACCAAGAATCTTTTTTTTTATGTGGTGGGGAAAACAGCAATGGTCCTATCAGTTTAAAGTATTCGATATACAATTATGGCAAATCTAAAGAAAGCAAAAGTGGTCATAAAATATTTGTGACTTTGTTTTGCATCTGCAGTGTAGATTTGAGTAATACAAAAATTCATTAGGTTGACCAAATTAATAAACCATTTTTATAGTGACTGTGGCTTTCTACAATGGCTTTCTGCTCACATCATTGTTGGCAAATATGTGTACAAAATATACCATAAAACAAAGTGCAAAGAAAACTTACCTTGCTACATAATGCCAATCCTAAAACCAAGATGGCTGCTGCAAGTAAAGAGAAGCTCCTTTGTAGTTTCATCATTTTCAAGGGAGTCTCTTCAGTTCTTTCAGAGCAAGCTGAATAAAGACAAATATCAAAGTCTGAAAAAAAGTAAAACAGCAATTAAAAGCATTTCTCTCACAACAATTCATTCATTCATTCAACCTTTATTTAGTCAGGTAAATCTTTTGAACCTCATGGGCTCATTTACGAAAGCGACCTGCTAAAACTAAAGAACAATGAACAGCAGTGATAGAATTTCATTAAACAATAAACAAACAAACAATAAACAATAGAAAACAAAAAGAGAGAAAAAAACAAAAGATTTTTTTTTCTTTCTTTTTTTTTTTTAACAAAGTATCAAAAAACTAGCAAAACATTATAAGGTAGACATGGTAGATACAATAAGGTTCATTGTCACTGTACTCTTCAACAAAACTATTGGACAGTGTTACAAACATTTTTTTTTTGTGGAGGTTCCTCCCTCTTTTCCCCAGTGTTAGTATTCATTTAAAGTGCGACTAAACCCAAAATTAACTTTTTTTAGCTGATAAACTCCCTAGAATGTGTTTAAAATGTTATCTAGCACTATGGCTGTGTTTATTCTCACATAATTGTGCATATCTGTGTAAATTGGCAATATTTGGCAATATTTGGTCTAAAAATGTGTTTACGGTAGTTCTATGGGTTGAACTGGTGGATTACACCTTAATTTTCTTATTTGTGCAAACGCTCATGTGTGACATGTCTGCTCATGTGTGACATGTCTGCTCATGTGTGATGTCACACAGGTGGTTCAAGCAGAGCCAATCCCCTGCAGAGATGAGAAGTGCATACCTTATATGGAAGTGCTGCATTTCACTCCTGACAAGCGGTTTTATTTTTATTTTCATTTTCATTGTTTTAGGCCTTTGGTTTTGGATGGAATGGGTGGAATAGATAAATACATCTACATGTTTATTCTTTGTTGTTGCTTGGTGTATGTTGTTGGCTAGAGGTTTAATTTGTTTTAGGTTGTTGCAGGTGGAGGCGTGAACAAAAGCACAACTCTACCTCCACCCTTCCTTGTCTCTCGACACGCCCATTTTCAGGGAGATTTTGGAAGGAGGAGTTACCGTCTCAACCTGGGTTTAGTCTCACTTTAAATGTTTTCACATAATATATTTAGAATTTCACTTTCTTTCTTTTTTGGTGGTGGTTATTGCATTAGGTTGTTTACTAATTTGGGTGCACACAGCTAGTAAAACATCTGATGTTTATTTAGATCATTAACTATTTTGTTTAGCTGAGTTTGAAGGACTGGCTGGGGGAAGATGATTGGTTAAAAGGCAAACCAGGAAGTGGAACAATCCATCAGGCTGCTGGAAGCAGGGGATTTGATGTTAAAGAATCTGCCTCTCTCTATAGCTTAACTGCTAAAACATTGTTGGTGTTAGGTTGTTTTGTGTTTTTATAGTTGTTTTCTAGTTAAAATATTTTGGTTTGAATTAGTTATTCATGTTTATGCGTTGTTTGCCTTTGTCTCATCTCTCACCCCTCTTTGTTCGTGTAGGCTAGCCTTTGTGTATAAATTCCCCTGTGTGTTCAATCATTGTGTGAGGTCAGTTTTTGGTTTGTTATCCTGTGTTAGGTATACCTTGGTTGATTATTTTTGGGGGGGGGCATTTTTCCATATTTTGAGAGTTGCTGTTGAAAGCCTTTTTGTTAAAATTTTTTTTTTTTAAATAAATAGCAAATATTTTTTATCGTGGACATCGGGAGTATGGGGTACCAGGCCCTTTGATAAGGGCTGTTAGGTCCCTGTACGACCGGTGTCAGAGCTTGGTCCGCATTGCCGGCAGTAAGTCAGGCTCGTTTCCGGTGAGAGTTGGACTCCGCCAAGGTTGCCCTTTGTCACCGATTCTGTTCATAACTTTTATGGACAGAATTTCTAGGCGCAGCCAAGGTGTTGAGAGGATCCGTTTTGGTGACCTTAGAATCGCTTCTCTGTTTTTTGCAGATGATGTGGTCCTATTGGCTTCATCAGTTCGTGATTTACAACTTTCACTGGAGCGGTTTGCAGCCGAGTGTGATGCGGCCGGGATGAGGATCAGTTCCTCCAAATCCGAGGCCATGGTCTTGAGCCGGAAAAGGGTAGCATGCCCTCTCCGGGTCGGGGAGGAGGTCCTGCCCCAAGTGGAGGAGTTTAAGTATCTCGGGATCTTGTTCACGAATGAGGGAAAACTGGAGCGTGAGATCGATAGGCGGATAGGTGCAGCGTCCGCAGTGAAGCGGGCGCTGTACCGGTCTGTCGTGGTGAAGAGAGAGCTGAGTCAAAAGGCAAAGCTCTCAATTTACCGATCGATCTACGTTCCCACCCTCATCTATGGTCATGAGCTTTGGGTTATGACCGAAAGAACAAGATCTCGGATACAAGCGGCTGAAATGAGTTTTCTCCGCAGGGTGGCTGGACTCTCCCTTAGAGATAGGGTGAGAAGCTCAGTCATCCGGGAGGGACTCGGAGTAGAGCCGCTGCTTCTCCACATCGAGAGGAGCCAGTTGAGGTGGCTCGGGCATCTGGTTAGGATGCCTCCTGGACGCCTCCCTGGTGAGGTGTTCCGGGCACGTCCCACCGGGAGGAGACCCAGAGGAAGACCCAGGACGCGCTGGAGGGACTATGTTTCTCGGCTGGCCTGGGAACGCCTTGGGATTCCCCCGGAGGAACTGCTCCAAGTGGCTGGGGAGAGGGAAGTCTGGGCCTCCCTACTTAGGCTGCTACCCCCGCGACCCGACCCCGGATAAGCGGAAGAAGATGGATGGATGGATGGATGGACATCGGGGGCAGTTCCCTTGGATTGGCAGACTGGGGTGGTGGTTCCCCTATTCAAAAAGGGGGACCGTAGGGTGTGTTCCAACTATAGGGGGATCACACTCTTAAGCCTCCCTGGTAAGGTCTATTCAGGGGTTCTGGAGAGGAGGGTCCGTCGGATAGTCGAACCTCGGATTCAGGAGGAGCAGTGTGGTTTTCGTCCTGGTCGTGGAACACTGGACCAGCTCTACACCCTCAGCAGGGTCCTGGAGGGTGCGTGGGAGTTTGCCCAACCAGTTTACATGTGCTTTGTGGACTTGGAGAAGGCATTCGACCGCGTCCCTCGGGGGGTTCTGTGGGGGGTACTCCGGGAGTATGGGGTACCAGGCCCATTGATATGGGCTGTTAGGTCCCTGTACGACCGGTGTCAGAGCTTGGTCCGCATTGCCGGCAGTAAGTCAGGCTCGTTTCCAGTGAGAGTTGGACTCCGCCAAGGTTGCCCTTTGTCACCGATTCTGTTCATAACTTTTATGGACAGAATTTCTAGGCACAGCCAAGGTGTTGAGAGGATCCGTTTTGGTGGCCTTAGAATCACTTCTCTGTTTTTTGCAGATGATGTGGTCCTATTGGCTTCATCAGGTCGTGATCTACAGCTTTCGCTGGAGCGGTTTGCAGCCGAGTGTGATGCGGCCGGGATGAGGATCAGTTCCTCCAAATCCGAGGCCATGGTCTTGAGCCGGAAAAGGGTAGCATGCCCTCTCCGGGTCGGGGAGGAGGTCCTGCCCCAAGTGGAGGAGTTTAAGTATCTCGGGGTCTTGTTCACGAATGAGGGAAAACTGGAGCGTGAGATCGATAGGCGGATAGGTGCAGCATCCGCAGTGAAGCGGGCGCTGTACCGGTCTGTCGTGGTGAAGAGAGAGCTGAGTCGAAAGGCAAAGCTCTCAATTTACCGATCGATCTACGTTCCCACCCTCATCTATGGTCATGAGCTTTGGGTTGTGACCGAAAGAACGAGATCTCGGATACAAGCGGCTGAAATGAGTTTTCTCCGCAGGGTGTCTGGACTCTCCCTTAGAGATAGGGTGAGAAGCTCAGTCATCCGGGAGGGACTCGGAGTAGAGCCGCTGCTTCTCCACATCGAGAGGAGCCAGTTGAGGTGGCTCGGGCATCTGGTTAGGATGCCTCCTGGACGCCTCCCTGGTGAGGTGTTCCGGGCATGTCCCACCGGGAGGAGACCCAGAGGAAGACCCAGGACACGCTGGAGGGACTATGTTTCTCGGCTGGCCTGGGAACGCCTTGGGATTCCCCCAGAGGAGCTGCTCCAAGTGGCTGGGGAGAGGGAAGTCTGGGCCTCCCTACTTAGGCTGCTACCCCCGCGACCCGACCCTGGATAAGCGGAAGAAAATGGATGGATGGATGGATATTTTTTATAAATACAGTATACCTTTGTCCTTGTGCCTTACTGGTCGGACCCTTACAGTGTTGCATTTTGTTCTCCTTTCTCATATCCTTTGTTTTAAGACTTACTTTTATTGTTATTACACTGAAAAAGAAATAAAAGCAACACTTGTTTTTGTTCCCATTTTCCATGAGCTGAACTCAAAGATCTAAGAAATTTTCTATATACATGTACACAACTTCTTTCAGCTTTTCCTTATTCAGGGGTCTCCACAGCGAATCACCCTCCATCTCACTCTGTCCTCACTCCAACTACCTCCATGTCCTGTCCAACTGTATCCATACAGTGGCACGCGCCTGTAATCCAAGTTTCCTGGGAGGCTGAGCCTGGCAGACCGATTGAGCTCTGAGCTGCAGTGGACTATGCCGATCGGGTGTCCGCAGTAAGCTTGGTATTGATATGGTGCTCCTGGGAGAGCCCGGGACAACCTGGTCATCCCTGATCATCCCATGGTGATCACACAGGATACTGTTATGCTTTTTACACATTCTATTTTTGTTTATGTTTATGTTTATTAAATTTGTTCATTTTTTTACCAAAGAAACAATACAAGACAATCTCATAAATGATAATGTACATAATGTAAAAAAATGAAAGGTAGCAGAAAGAAGAATAAATCTTATTGTATCTGCCCCTTACTTCCAACAATTAGATTAAACAATAATAATCAACCATGTATTCAACCAACTTTTTTCAACAATCAGATTATACAATAATAATCTTCAACCAATAGTACAAAATGACTAACTCTTTCTAATTTTCTAACTAATACAATACACATTTTCTAACTAATACAATACACATTACGCTATTTCATATATTTTTTTTAACACATTTGTTTTGATCATTTTCTTAAATGTAAACATTGACTTGGCATTTTTAACTACATTCTCCAAGCCATTCCATAATCTAATTCCCTGGATTGAGGTAGAACGTCCCTTCAAACTAGTTCTGAATTGTGGTTTTACAAACATCTCTGTCCCCTTAAGATTATAACAACTTTGTCTTTTTACAAAATGCATTTGGATATTTAAAGGTAATGTATTATTTTGAGCCTTATACATAACTGATAAAATATTATAGTCTACCAAATCATGGAACTTCAATAACTTCAGTTGATAAAATAATGTACTTGATGGATGACGGTAATGTTTTCTAGTGATAATTCTTACAGCTCTTTTCTGTAATACAAAAATAGGCTTTGTGATTGTTTTACACGCATTCCCCCAAACATCAATACAATAGATTAAGTGTGGAACAATGATTGTGTTATACAACAAATACAGAGCTTTATCATTCAATAGGTCTCTGACTTTGTACAGTACTGCTATCGATTTAGCTATTTTTATTCTTACAGAATTTATGTGTTGTTTCCATGTCAGTTTGTCATCAATGATAACACCCAAAAACTTCACCTCACTCACTCTACAAATCTCAACATCCTCAATTTTGAGTGGAACATCAACAGTTTTCTTTTTATTACCGAATATCATGTAATTAGTTTTTTCTAGATTTAATGATAATTTATTTATTTTAAACCAAGTTTGTATCTTGACAAATTCTGTCTTTATCAATTCCAACATTTGTTCTATATCTTCACCTAAACAGAAAAAAGTGGTATCATCAGCAAAAAGTACACATTTAAGGAGTCCTGACACATTTACCAAGTCATTCACATATAAAATAAAAAGCTTTGGTCCAAGTACAGAGCCTTGGGGAACTCCACATGTGATATTACAGAGGTCAGATCTTACATCATTTATTTGTACAAATTGTTTCCTATCTTTTAAGTAGCTAGATACCCACTGTAATGCTGGTCCTCTAATACCATATTTGTTCAGTTTTTCAAGGAGAATGGTGTGATCAATAGTATCGAATGCTTTTTTTAAATCAACAAAAATACTGATACAATATTGTTTTTGATCGACAGCAGTAGTTATTTGTTCCATTAATTCCATGAGAGCCATTGATGTAGAGTTTTTTGCTCTGAACCCATATTGACTGTTGCTTAGAATATTTTGTTTATCTATAAATTGATCTAGTCTGTTTACAAATAGTTTTTCAAGAATTTTTGAAAACTGTGGCAACAAGGATATAGGTCTATAATTGTTGAACACACATTTATCACCATTTTTAAAAAGAGGAACGACCTTAGCTACTTTCATATTATCTGGAAATATTCCTGTTGAAAATGATAAATTACATATGTATGTGAACGGCTCAATAACATGGCTCATTATGTCCTTTACAAACATCATATCCATGTCTACCCAGTCTTTTGATCTCTTGTCTGTAAGATTTTTTACTACATTCATTATTTCCTCTTTGTTAGTTCCATTTAGAAAAATACTATTTGCACAACTTGTAATTGAGTCGATCACATTTTTATTTACTTTTGGTATTTTAGCTGCAAGGCTTGATCCAACATTCACAAAATATTGATTAAATCCATTTACAATTTCATTTTCATCATGAATTTCATCGTTGTCTTTTACAAAATATTTTGAAATACCGGTTTTTGCTTTATGATTCTTCAGCACACTATTCATTACTCGCCATGTTGCTTTCATATCACCATTACTTTTATCTAATAATTTACTATAATATTCTTTCTTATGTTTCCTAATAATCCCTACTAATTTATTTTTATACTTTTTATATTTTTCTTCTGCGCTCTGACTTCGCAATTTCAAGAAACATGAATACAAATAATTCTTTTTTTACAAGCATTTCTCAACCCTTTTGTCATCCATGGTTGATCATTCGTATTTCTCTTTGTGTAATTTGTTTGCACACAATTATTTTCATACAGAGCTTCCAAGATTTTTGAAAAATCTTCCAACTTTTTCTGCACTTTCAGTTTTATACTTAAGATCCCTACCCTCATAGCGCTTGTATCACCAACAATATAACTCAGTAACAATACTGCCATCAGTGGACCTTTTAGTCCTACAAAAATAGTCAAAATAAAAGTACTGACCTTATGTTCGTTGATCTCGTCCTCTAGAAGAAACTCTTTTTTTCAAAATCTCTCTTGCAGAGGACTTTCAGCCAGGTTTATCTCCATGCAAGTCTTCAGTCGCTGATGCTGGAAACAGAGAAGTAGAAATTAACGAATCCACCTTTAAGGACCAAGTTACAATAAACAAATTAAATCTTCTGATGAACAAGGTCTTGGTCTGTGATCCTTTTTCCTTACATCAACTAAGAAGACAGCCCTTGTAAATGGAAGAAGCTCACAAACATGCTCATGCTTTAGCTTTTGCACATCAGGGCATACAACAATCTGACTTTTTAAATATACAAGAACAAAGACATTCCTTGTATGTTAATGTGGGCAGACTGCAAACTGGTTAGACGATAAGGCGTAAGTGATGTTCTGTGGCATTTTCAGTGTGTGAATACAAGGTAGCTGGTCGCACTGGATCACCTGGGTGGGACTCACCTGAGATTTTTACGATTCTGGAAAGGTAAAACATCTGTTTCATATACAAGTGCAGAATACAGTGAAAACAAACCTACCTATCACTAAACTTCTCTCAGTTCAATTTTAGTTTTAATATACATACATTTGTAAATAGTGATAGACAAGTTTGTTTTTTCTGTAACCAGAAGATCTTCTGTAGGGATAATAATTTCCAATCTGGTGTAACAGAAGAAACTCAGTATCAATCAAGAGAAATGAAAAGTTTAAAAGCATAATTGTGTTGTTGCAGAAGGTCTGACTATTTAAGTAAATATAACTTTATCAAACATATAAGGATTGATGAAGTAAAATAAAACAATTATTCAAGCCGATGAAATAAGAATGCAGAAGAGCCTGATTTAAACCGTTTGCTGGAGGGACTGTTGAGACCAGATCAATAATACAGATGTGGAGGAAATAATTTTGTGAAAATCTGCTTGTGATCTTTAGAGTTGAGAGAAAAGTGAGAATTTATCATTCATATTTTTTGCTGTTCATCATTCTTTAGTTTGTAACAGGTCGCTTTTGTAAATGAGTCCACGAGACTCAATGAGATTTACCTGACTAAATAAAGGTTGAATGAATGAATGAAAAATATTATAATAACTGTGTTGGAGATGACTTTCATGTATTATTTTTTTCGATGTAAGAACACAGAGATAATGCTAAACCTTTTTTAAATTTAGTTTAGTATACTTTATATTTAGTAGATTTTATTTCTTTTATTTGTATTTTTATTGCATTTTAGTTTACTCCCAGTGTCCCCTGTTTCATTACGTAATATCTTCTCAGTCAGTTTCTGCTCCTTCAGCTCCTACCCTGCCCACTCTCACCTGTGCCCAGACCACTGGTGAAAGTCACCAAACCAGTCTGCAAGCAGGTACGAGTGTGGCCGGAGGGGTCTTCAGAAGCACTTCAGGGCTGTTTCAACACCACAGGTTGGAATATGTTCAAAGAAGCTGCTACCAAAAACAACACCACATGTCTTCAAGAGTACTCGAATACTGTATGTTCATACATCACCAAGTGCATTGATGATGTAACCAACCTCAAGACCATCACTGTTCGGGCAAATCAGAAGCCATGGCTGACAACAGAGGTTTACAGACTCCTGAGAGCCAGGAATGCTGCCTTCACAGCAGGAGATCAGGTGGGCCTGAGGACAGCCAGAAACAACCTGGCCCAGGGCATCAGAAAGGCCAAGGAGCAGTATTTCAGGAAGATAGTTCATCGCTTCAGTGACAGCAAGGATACACGGAGTCTGTGGCAGGGAATACAGACATCACAAACTACAAACCATCCCCACAGACCTGTGACAGCACAACCTCTACGCTGAATGAACTGAATGACATATTTGCTCGGTTTGAGGCATGTAACAGCACACCTGCACAGAAACTCTCCAGCAGACTGAGAGACAGCTCTGTTCATCAGGCAGTCAGGATGCTAAACTCTCTGCCTGCTCTGCCTCCCCTCCCTCTTGTACCGCCTTAACACAAAGACACCGAGCCGACATGCCGCGGAGGGGCCATCTGCGGCCGGGAGCTCGCCGCAAATGTCCGCCTGGCAGTCGGGGGACACCGAGCTAACGCGGAGATACAAAGCCGACAGCCTTTTTGAATGAACTGACATGCTAACCAGTGCTGCTAATGGCGGGGCCTAACCGTAGCTAACGCCGAGCAGTTGTTTTGGATGGAGAAACATCGCGGAGAAACGGCTTTCAGTAAGTTTTTTTTTTTTCTGGCTCCAAATATATGAAGTTAAGAAGCTAACAGTCATTCTTTTAAACAGTTTTGACCACGTGTGTGCGTGTGGAGCGTAAGGAAGCTGGGGGAGCTCGCACCCGAGCTGATGCTAAAAGACGAAGGCAGGCTTTGACCAGCTCAAAGTAAGACATTATATTTTTTATTTATTGTACAGTACTGTATTCATTTACTGTACAGTTCTGTGCATGTTCATGGCCTAGTATGTCTGCTTGTTCAGTCTCATGCCATTAAATATGTGTGCGGCGCTCCGTTAGCGGTATAGCCGCGACCTATGTCAGAAACGCGGACCTACGACAGGCAGGTGTTTTTGGTCCGCGAGGTACGACAAAATCGACCTAAGTCACACACATAGGTCCCAATCCCTGACGTAACTCGAGGGCTTGCTGTATATAAGAGATAAGATAAGAGAGATAAGAGATTTTTTTATTAACATTGCACCAGTAAACCAATACAACGTGATAATGTAAACACAGTCATCCAGAGGTCAGAGAATGTTAAGCTGCTGCAATTCAAAACACATGCATGTTCGTCAGCGCGGCCATCTCTCATCCATCCTGGATGAAGAGCAAAACAGATATGGAAAAAGGAAAAACACAGTAGGTATCATTTGTGATATTCAAAAAAAGAATTTATCAAAGATTGCCTGAGGACACTCCATGATAAAGTCCCAAAAACTCTATCAGCATAAGCACAATCACACGAGACATTGTTGCAGTTTTGACGACATGCAAGGAGATATGGAGTCTGTGAGTAACTTCAGAGAACACAGTTCAGCAGTTATTCAGCTGGGCGTTATCCGAGGCACGCACAGAGATCTCTGGGGGAGGGATGGGGGGGAGGTCAGCAGGGCACTTCAGCTCTCCGCTCCAGGAGAATAATTTCCAAACAGGCCTCTTTTCAAGGACGTGTGCAGAAACCAGATTAGATAGTCTTTTTGTTTATTCCAATCCAAATGTACAGGAAACCCTCGAGGTACGACACCTGCGACCTACGGCAACTCAGACTTACGATTTTATCATATTTAATAAAAATATGATAAAAAAAAAAAAAAAATTATTATTTTTTTTTTTGTGTGTTTAAAAGTTATTAATTTCATGTGTATAGCACTTTGTTGCAGCTGTGGTTGTTTTAAATGGCTTTATAAATAAAGTATAATTATTAATTTTACGTTTTGATTAGAAATTTATCGTATTTACGCAACTTCCGGTTTCCGCTCGCCACTTCCGGTCGCCATTTTACAACTGTACTGCAGTCAATGGAGCTCCAGAGGCTACTGTCAGCTGGCTCCGTGTGCCCGATCAGGGTTGCCTCATACGGATAAATTAGCTGGAAACACTCGGTCAACTCTGTGGACGTCTCAGGTCCGGAGGAGCAGCCGCGGATCGCCCCGCGATCGGCGGCCACAACGCCGCCCGACATGCTAACGACAGCAGCTAACAAAGCAGCTAACACAGGCGAAGACACCGAGCCGACATGCCGCGGAGGGGCCATCTGCGGCCGGGAGCTCGCCGCAAATGTCCGCCTGGCAGTCGGGGCCACCGGCTCAAAGTAAGACATTATATTTTTTATTTATTGTACAGTACAGTATTCATTTACTGTGCAGTTCTGTGGTGTTTATGGCCTTAGTATGTCTGCTTGTTCAGTCTCATGCCATTAAATATGTGTGCGGCGCTCCGTTAGCGGTATAGCCGCGACCTATGTCAGAAACGCGGACCTACGATAGGCATGTGTTTTTGGTCCGCGAGGTACGACAACATCGACCTAAGTCACACACGTAGGTCCCAATCCCTGACGTACCTCGAGGGCTACCTGTATATATATATATATATATATATATATATATATATATATATATATATATATATATATATATATAGTATATATATATATATATATATATACATACATACATATATATATATATGTGGTGGAATGAAATTGTGTACACAGGGTCCCAGCTACAGCCAACAAAAGTATCAATTGTAAAGAAAAACCGTAAAAAGATCTAAGATATGAACTAAGAAATACACTAAACACTAGTAGTACAAAAACAATACACCGAACAACAGCAGCACAAACATGAGTCTGTGTGAGCAGATGAGTACGAATGAATACTGAAAATACCTTAATGAATAATGTAAAATATTTAAAAATGCATAAAGTTAAATTTGAGCTCAATACTGTATCCATAAAATTGAATGGGTTTCAGTCATTTTGTCATGTTGACCCATGTTTATTAACCATGGCAAGCATCTGGAAATGGAGTGAAATCAAAAGTTAATCAGTTATAAATGTACATTCAAAGTTTACTCTCTGAGATTTTAATTAAAATCCATTTAGTAGTCAAAGAATCATTTTGCTAACAGAAAAACAGAGTTGATCCTAATTGGTAATGGTAACGTTTTAGGCAAACAGTTTGCTCAATGTGTAGCATTTAGTATATGTGTTGTGAATATCTGTACAACTGCAGGCTTACCGTACTTGTGGTTCCTAGAATTTCCAAAAGTAGAATTGGAGGAATATCTTTCAGTTATCAGGCTCCTCTCGTGTGGAACCAACTTCCAGTTTCTGTCCATGAGGCTGACACATTGTCCAGTTTGAAGACTGGGATTAAGACTTTCCTTTTTGATAAATCCTGTAGTTAGGGTGAAATTGTTATGTTACAGCTTAGACTACTGGAGGACACATTTACCTCATTTGTTAAAACGAATTGCTCAAATTTAACAGTTTTCATTTTAATTTAC
Source organism: Garcialebias charrua (assembly GCA_038048925.1). Classification (NCBI taxonomy): domain Eukaryota; kingdom Metazoa; phylum Chordata; class Actinopteri; order Cyprinodontiformes; family Rivulidae; genus Garcialebias; species Garcialebias charrua. The sequence goes on from JBBPBX010033800.1 coordinate 19,450, forward strand.
AATTTGCCACTTGTCCTGAGTCTGGTTCTGCTAAAGGTTTCTTCATCACAAGGGAGTTTTTCCTTTCCACTGTTGTCTTCATGCTTGCTCAAGATGAGAGTTCTGTGATGGAGTTAAATTCAAAGCACTCTGCTCCTCAGATAAATAATGTTATTAACTTACACTGATACATGCTCAATAATCCAGGTAGAAAAATAAAAAAAAGTTAAGTCTGGTCCTCTGGAAAGTTATGACACTCCTTAGTGACTTAACCACTTATGAGCCACTGAAAAGAGATCCAGGAAGTAGTTACAAAAATAAGTTGATTGATTTCCTGAAAATTTAGGAGCAGGATAAGGCTATTGACCGTATTCTGTACCACAGACTGTAACCAGGGGAGGCCACGCCTATAGTCTGTATGGTTTACCTAAAATTCACAAACAAGGTGTACCTTTAAGACCAATTGTTAGCACAATTAACTCAGTCACTTAAAATGTTTCCAAATATCTGGCGTCTGTACTAATCCCTTTAGTTGGAAGCTTGGAACACCACATATAGAACACCATACCATACCATTTTATTTATAGAGCACTTAAAACAGTGACAAGGCCAACCAAAATGCTGTACAAACAAACAAACAAACAGGCAACACATAGGCAACATACTAAATTAAGTAAAAAACAAACAAACAGAATATAGATATAAAATTGTTGCAGATACTGTAATAAATATAATTACCAAACACAGATCCTCTGGTGTTGAAAGCAACAGAATAGTAGTGGGTCTTTAAACGGGATTTGAAAACCGAGAGGGAGGGGGCCTGTCTGACGAGCAGAGGTAACTCGTTCCAAAGTCTTGGGCCTGCTACAGAGAAGGCCCTGTCACCTCTGCGCTTAAGACAAGTTCCTGGAACTGTGAGAAGTAACTGGTCCGCTGACCTCAGAGAACATGATGGGACATACAGCTGTAGCAAATCAGTGAGATACTGTAGGTGGGGGCGAGAGTGTTAAGCGATTTGTAGACATACAGGAGAATTTTGAACTGGATTCGAAGATGAACCAGTAACCTGTGCAGGGAGGCCAAGACTGGTGTAATGTGCTCTCTTTTGCATGTACTGGTTAAAAATCGGGCTGCTGCGTTCTGGACCAGTTGTAATCGGGCAATTGTGGTCTGACTGATACCAAACAGGAGTGAATTGCAGTAATCACGCCTAGATGTAATAAATGCTGAAATATATTTCTGTCAGTATTATATCTGTTATGTTCTAAAAATTGTATACAACTATTTTCTTCTACAAAATAATGTGAAAGTAACCCAAAGCAGAACCTTTTTGTCCGGGTTTTGTTTTCAGTAGGGAAGAATTTATAGTTACACGCCTGCACCAACAACAGACCCAACACTTCCGGTTTATATCAAAGATAATAGTACATTGGCAGAGAAGCTGGCCACATGGTAAGAGTAGGCGGTCCCAAGGCGGTCCCAGGGCGGTCCTACGAGGCGATGACGACAACCACAGAGTTTATACTGTGAGCCAGCCTCCGAATATAGTGTGGGACTCGCGGTCAGGGAGAGAGGTCTGTTTGAGCTGTAATTTTCTACCTATCTGTACAATTAAACCCGCAAATAACGTATACATTTGTTTCAGAATCTTATTCAACCCTTGAATAACGTAACAATGCGTTACTTATTATTATTATATAATTTTAAATTTTTGGATAATATGGGCTTCAGCTCAGACAGTCGCCTCAGCTGGAAAAAACAGGATTTAACGATCATGTTTATAGACTGTTTGTTGTAATGGATTACTGAAATAGTACTCAATTCAAACCAGAGCTGAGAAGGATCACAACACAGGTAATCAGTTAAAGTGAGTTTATTTACAGTGCTGGATAAAGGAAGTCAGGGTTCCTGGAAGGAAAGGGAAAAGGATTAATGATGATGGCTTGTGGAGGAATATTGCAATTGTAGTATTTAATTGAGTCTCTCTCTTACAGAAGGAACTTGGAGGAGGCAGACCATGGAAGGAGGCGGATGTCCATTTGGTGAGTAAATCCTTGTAATTTCCAAGAGTCCTAGGAGTGTCTTGCAGGTGGTTGCTGGTGGAGGAGTGTCAGGCTGGAGGACAGAGGTCCTCAGAGAAGGAGTCCAGTTGGAGGCAGCTTGTCAGGTTCAGGTTCCAGAGGTGAGTCACGAATTTGTCTTGAAGAACACAAGAAGACATAATTGAACAAACACAAGTTCACGAAGGACTATACTAAAAATGGCTGTCTCACAGTACCCAAAGTGACTTCATGATTCAGCAAAGACTGGAACCTCCTCCAAGGCTTAAATAGCAGCTGGACTCATTAACTGGATTGGCAACAGGTGGATACCCAGGAACTCCTATCTCCAGCCCTCAGCAACTGCAAGGTAAGTTCTCACTCATCCATACACACAAACACAAACCCAACAGTACTCACTCATACAAACATACAAACACAAACCCAACAGTACCCCCCCCCCCAAACATCGCCTCCAGGCGATATAAGGCGCTTGTCGGGTGATCCAAAAAAAAGTCCCTGATGAGATCAGGATCCAAGATGAAGGACCTCGGGATCCAAGATCTTTCCTCGGGGCCGTAACCCTCCCAATCAACCAAAAACTGGTGCCCACGACCCCGACGTCGAACGTTCCAGGATCCGACGGACGGTGAACACAGTTTGATTGTCAACCACTCGAGGGGGCGGAGGAGCCAGGTCAGATGGATGCAAAGGATCCTCCACAAAGGGTTTGAGTTGGGAGATGTGGAAGGTGGGATGAACACGCATAGAGCGAGTGAGCCGAAGCCAAACAGCAGTGGGGTTAACAAGTTTAATGACCGGAAAAGTTCCAATGAATCTGGGACCCAGCTTCCTGGAGGTGTCCCTGAGGGAGATGTGTTGCGTGGAGAGCCAAACCTGTTGTCCCACAGAGTATTGAGGAGCCGGAACACGGTGACGATCAGCCCACCGCCTGGTACGATCACGGGACTGCAGAAGAGCCTCCTTGGTCTGCTTCCAGATCCGTCTGCAACGACGTAGGTGATACTGGACAGAAGGGACAGACACATCAACCTCCTGGTAGGGAAACAATGGAGGCAGGTAACCTAGAGATGCTTCGAAAGGAGAGAGGCCGGTAGCCGAAGATGTGTGCGTATTATGGGCATACTCGACCCAGGGGAGAAGAGAGGACCAAGTGGCAGGGTTATTTTCAATGACACAGCGAATAGATGATTCAATTTCCTGGTTGCATCTTTCAGACTGATCGTTAGTTTGGGGGTGATAACCAGAAGACAAACTCACCGAGGCTCCAAGGGATCGACAGAAAGCCCTCCAGACCTGGGACACAAATTGGGGGCCACGATCAGAGACGATGTCAACAGGAATGCCGTGAAGTCGAAAGACATGCCGGACCATGAATTGAGCGGTTTCCAAAGCTGAGTTTGATTAATGGGACAAAATGTGCTGCTTTAGAGAATCTGTCAACAATGGTAAGTATGACGGTGTTACCTTCAGAAGGCGGCAACCCAGTCACAAAGTCCAGGGCAACATGGGACCTAGGGCGCCCAGGAACCGGAAGGGGTCTGAGTAACCCCGCAGGAGGTTGATGGGTGGTCTTATTCCGAGCACAAACAGCACATGCAGAAACAAAATGCTTGACATCCCGGTGAAGGGTAGGCCACCAGAAATGTCTCAGAGTGAAGGAAGACATACGATTGACACCGGGATGGCAGGAACATTTCAAACAGTGAACCCATTTCAGGACCTGGCTGACCACAGACTCGGGAACAAACGATTAGGTGGACCAGTACCAGGATCAGGTTCAGTCCGTTGAGCACTAAGGATGTCCCTCTCGATCCCCCAGGAGGTAGCACCAACAACACAAGTGCAGGGGAGGATGGTCTCAGCAGCCTCAGAGGAATCTGTAGATGAAAATTGTCTGGACAGAGCATCAGGCTTAACATTTTTCGACCTTGGTCGGTAAGTGATCGAAAAGTTAAACCTGGTGAAAAATAGGGACCACCTGGCCTGTCTAGGGTTCAGTCTCCTGGCAGTCCGTAGATAAGACAGGTTTTTATGGTCAGTGATACCAACAAAAGGCAGGTTGGAGCCCTCCAACCAATGCCTCCATTCCTCCAGAGCCAGTTTAATGGCTAACAACTCCCGATTGCCCACGTCATAGTTGGCCTCAGAAGGAGACAGGCGGCGTGAGAAAAACGCACAAGGGTGGACCTTGCCATTGACAGGGGACCGCTGAGAGAGAACAGCCCCCACACCCGTGTCTGAGGCGTCAACCTCGACAATGAACTGCAAGCTGGTGTCAGGATAGTTCAGAACAGGGGCAGATGAAGAAAGTCCCTTGAGTTTGACGAAGGCCTCCTCAGCCTCCCTGGTCCAGGAGAAAACACGGAGTGAAGAGGTTAGTTTAGTTAGTGGACTTACCACTTGACTGAAGTTTCTGATGAAACAGCGATAAAAGTTGGCAAAGCCCAGGAAGCGTTGCAGTTGTTAGCGGGTCTGGGGAGTGGGCCAGTCCATCACAGCTTTTGTCTTCTCAGAGTCTGTCCAGACCTGTCCACTCTTAAACACAAACCCCAAGAATGTAACAGAGGGTACACTGAACACTCACTTTTCTGCCTTGACAAAGAGTTGGTTCTCTACTAGCCGCTGGAGAACTGCCCGCACGTGTTACGTGTGTTGTAACAGGTCCTTAGAGAAGATCAAGATGTCGTCTAGGTAGACAAAGACAAACTACGACAGAAAATCCCTCAGCACATCATTGACCAAGGCCTAGAACACAGCAGGAGCGTTAGACAACCCAAAAGGCATCACCAGATATTCATAATGTCCAAAAGGGGTTCTAAAGGCAGTTTTCCATTTGTCCCCTTCCTTCATACGAACCAGGTGACACGCGTTTCGGAGGTCAAGTTTAGTAAAGATGGAAGCCTCCCTGAGTTGTTCATAAATGGACTTGATAAGAGGTAGAGGGTATTAATTTTTTACGGTGATTTGATTGAGTTCTCTGTAATCGATGCAAGGCTGCAATGACTTATCCTTCTTGGCGACAAAGAAAAATCCAGCTCTTACTGGAGACGTCGAAGCACGAATGATGCCCGAGGATAGTGAAGCATCAATATAGTCCCTCATAGTTTGCTTCTCAGGACCAGACAGGTTATATAGACGTAGGAAGGTAAGGGCGCTCCAGGAAGTAACTCTATGGAACAGTCTTAAGGCCTGTGGGGAGGTAATGAGAGAGCTCGGGATTTGCTGAACACAGGGGGCAGGTCATGATAACTGTTTGGGACAGATGACAAATCCACCTCCTCTTTGTCAAGGTGGACAGGGTAACAAGGTGGAGGAGAGGAGGTGAAGGAAAAGGATTAATGATGATGGCTTGTGGAGGAATATTGCAATTGTAGTATTTAATTGAGTCTCTCTCTTACAGAAGGAACTTGGAGGAGGCAGACGATGGAAGGAGGCGGATGTCCATTTGGTGAGTAAATCCTTGTAATTTCCAAGAGTCCTAGGAGTGTCTTGCAGGTGGTTGCTGGTGGAGGAGTGTCAGGCTGGAGGACAGAGGTCCTCAGAGAAGGAGTCCAGTTGGAGGCAGCTTGTCAGGTTCAGGTTCCAGAGGTGAGTCACGAATTTGTCTTGAAGAACACAAGAAGACATAATTGAACAAACACAAGTTCACGAAGGACTATACTAAAAATGGCTGTCTCACAGTACCCAAAGTGACTTCATGATTCAGCAAAGACTGGAACCTCCTCCAAGGCTTAAATAGCAGCTGGACTCATTAACTGGATTGGCAACAGGTGGTTACCCAGGAACTCCTATCTCCAGCCCTCAGTAACTGCAAGGTAAGTTCTCACTCATCCATACACACAAACACAAACCCAACAGTACTCACTCATACACACACACAAACACAAACCCAACACTGTTGAGTTTCATGGAAGGATCCATTTTCACTCCCAGATTTGTGACTTTTTGTTTTTCTGACAGGGCTAGAGCAGAAAGGTTGATGCAGTGGAGTGTGTCATTGGGAGGGAACAACATGGCTTCAAGCTTCTTTTCATTGAAACTTCAGAAATTCAAAGCCATCCAGTCCCTGATGTCAGCCAGGCAGTCGAGCAGAGGTTGAATTGAGTACGTACCGTTGTGTCTTAGGGAAAAGTAAATTTAACAGTCATCGGCGTAGAAGTGAAAAGTTATGTTGTGTTTCCAGAAAAGAGCACTAAGTGGTAGCAGGTATAAAGAGAATAGGAGAGGACCCAGGATGGACCCCTGCGGACCCCCCATTTAAGTGCTGCCACTGCAGAACTAAAATCTTTGATGGTGTAATGGACCTACCCAGGGTCAAACTAAGGTTTTTGAACTGTCCAGTGATGACCTTTACTGACCTTTCAGTAATGCAAGACATTTACTACAAAATCATTCATTTAGCTGTAATCTGATAAATATAGTCACCAACAGAGACTATTTCTATCTTTGATTTTAGGCTGATGTGATCAAGAATAACTTTTGTCATTTTCATGATGTGTGCTTTTAAGCTGTGTTATTCTGTAAGAGTTTAAACTGTGTTCACTGCTGTGTCAAAGGTGCAGTCTCGGGTCACAGAGACCGGACGGTTTTGTTTAGAAACTCAGAGGACAGTAATCCGTGTTTTTCATGAAAGGGCTCCAGCTTGCTGTGCCTTTCCCTAAACAAATCTCTCTCTGCTCTGGCTGTAACCTTGGGTCTGATAAGGCAAGTTCACTCCTCTCTTTGTTCCTGCTTTTTAAGTTCTAACTGTGCGGAAACGCTTCAGAGTTTCTGGGAGCTTCGAAAGATGATGTGAACTTTCCAAAGAGCTGAATGACCAACAGTCACGCGCTAAGGACTCGTCATCCAGCTGGGACTGATAACATGTTGTTATGGGTCCACTCCGAGCGTAAGCTCAAAAACTTTGTTATTCCTTCCTGGAATAAATTATCTTGAGCCAAGAAGCCACGACTGTCACGACTTCTGCCGACGAAAGCGAGTATCACCGACACCGACAAGGTAAACACGCGTGGAGTCCAGCTTGGACTTGCGGGACCGACGACTCGTCAGTCTAAAGTTGACCACAGCTCTTTACCAGAACCAAGGCGGACGTCTTAAGGTAAAGGAGCAGCTGTTTGCTTGCTGGAGGTGTGATGATATCTTAGCTGGACGCGTACGGAAGAGTGTCATCTGGTTTCATAAATGCAAGATAAACTTCCTCTCTTAACCTCCCAATTCTTCTTAAATCTTTCCTCCTATCTTTTTCCCTCAATTCTAAGCTGGAAACTATTTTAAGCTGAAGAGCCCACAGACTAAATATGTTAACATCCAATATTGAAGTCTGTTGTGTTAAATTTAAGTGTGCTGACGTATTAATTTGAAAGAAAGTGAAATCATGTCAATCAAGTGTAATGGTGTTAATTTAGTTGATTCATTTTAAATAAATGATAGTGTCTCTTTGACATATCAAGCTAAGTTAACGTGTCCATTGTCACTCTATAGCTCTGTTTATTTATCCATCATAAAGATCACAGAAACATTGGGTAAACTGAAAAAGAACAGAATCCGTGAATTTACTATTCAATCTGAATAAGTAAATTAATTAAGGTAAAGAGGTCAGTATTAATATTGACCTCCTCATAACCCCTTACATCTGGTGGCCTCGTACGTGGTTCTGAAAGTTTATTGATATCTGTGGTTTCTCATGAACTGTAACGTCATGTTTGCATAAGAGGATCCAAGTTTTAAACTCTGAGGATAATGATTTTGGCTGGAAGTGTTCAAAGCAGGCAGATTCTGCATGTTTTTATCATTTGAAGCTGAGAGATTGTTATTGTTCAACTCCTTAACACGCTGTGGGAGCTTTTAGGTGAAGTTCTGTCAGCCCGTGGTCTGTGGGGGGGTTCTGGTTCCGTTCGGCCCAGTTCACGCACAGACTCCGGCACAAAGCTTTGTTTGACCGCCGAGTCAAAAGCCTGAAAGCTAATTTAACATCTACAAGATTGCTGTTGTGGTATTTTACATTTTAGAGCAGGTCAAAGAAGCATATTACTGTTAGAACGTAGTCGGATAGTGGTTCTGTTCAGACCCGAGTTTCTGATCCACGAAAAAGTGGACCAGAACCGACCTTGACGCGCTCCGAGAGAGTCCGTGTTTGTTCAACAGCTGCAGTGCTGTGTTACTGAGCGTAACTAAGTTGGCCTGTCTAGGTGTGTTCGCCGCATGTTTCAGAATTTTGGTAAGTTAATTTGTAGCGTTTGAGTTGTTTTAAGAGTCCATAAGGTTGTGATCTGCTGTGCTAAGCTAACGTTAAAAAGACGTGTCCGCATGTCTGTTTATGAGATTGATTGGATGAAACGAGAGCTGTGAGCTGTCAATCACTCGTAGCGAGCGCTGATTCGCTGTAGTGGGAACGCACGCCGTTGCGACCAACCCACTTTGTCGTCATTTCCGGTACTTCATTGGTCGAAGGTAAGAAAACTACATTCACCATGAATGCATGAGTGATACACTGCATACGCTGTGATTGATTTGTTGACGTCACGTATCTTGTAGCGAGCTCCGCCTCGCTCACGTACGAAGCTGGTGACGCGCTACGCACGCTGCGTTGGCCCGCCCATTCTTGTCGTCATTTCCTGATGCACATTGAGTGACAATCAGACGCAGTTCACACACACACGGTGAAAAGTGGTTTCACTAGAAGCTTAAAAAACTCATCTAAAGCCATCTAAACTGTCTAACAACATAGATTTGTCTCTGACAAGAACGTGGTTCGAGCGTTTATCACTGACACACTAGAAACTAACTCTAAAAGGTTGTTTTAGTTTAAATACTGAATGAAAAATTTAGTCTCCTCGTGATAACAAACATTAAGACTCGAAGCTGCCCCCTGTTGGTTAAGAGACGTTGACAGATGAGTTTTCTCAAAAACATCATAAAAAAGTCAGCATTTTATGGTGAAATTACCAGCTTTAAAAAATTGTTCTGTACACAAACAAAAATTCCTGTTTATTTTAAATAAAAATTTTAGAATAACAGAGGTACAGACAAACAATTGATGCTTATTTTAAATACTGAAGAGATTTAAAATAACTCTAAAAAGAAAAAAAAAATTTTTTTTTTTAGAATAACACCCACATGTACCAGTTTGTTGATTTTTACAGACTCAAAACAAATATGGATACACAATCAGATGACGTTGTACCATCCTCATCCTTGAAGGATGCTGAAGGAGAGCTGACTCCAGCGCAGGAGGAGGAGAAAATCCCAGCGCAGGTGGATTCAGACTCTGAGTCAGTAGACACAGATTGTGTTGATGAGGCCTTAAAACTGCTAACAAAACCCCTCGTAAAGTATGGTGAGGAGGTAGCAGCAATGGACAACTCGACTCTGGACACAGAGTTAGAAAGTCTAGCAACAGGTATAATCAAAAAAGAAGGTAAAAAGCTCAGCGCCGACCGTTTACCCAAATTGGCCCTTCTGTTGAAGGCCAGACTGGACCGTGAACTGGGGAAGAGCGACGACCTTGAGGTGGAACTGGCTGCTGAGAAAAATAAACACCAAGGTACCACTTTAGACTTTGTGGCGTACAAGAAAACGAAAAATACAGAGGTTGAGAGTTTAAAAACTGATATACAGTCGCAAACAAAATCATATGAAGAAAGCATTCGTTCCAGAGGACAAAAATATGACGAGTCTGTGAGAGAGAATGAAAGATTACAACAACAGGTACAATCGCTGTCTAAAGCACTACAAGAGAGCACGGGACAAAGACAAGAAGCTCACAACCTGTGCACAATGTTGAAAGTTGAGTATGATAAATTAAAAGAACAACTAAAAGAGAGCACTCAATTTGAGGAACATAAAAAACTCAGTGAAAACTGCGCAACGCTGCAAACTGAAGTTGATCGTTTACGTAGAGAATTGACTGAAAGTAAGGTGGAACTGACCTTAACTAAAGAAAACCTTTTTAAAGAAAGGGAAAGGTGGGTGGATGTTGTGGCAAAGCAGTCTCAAGGCTTCCCAACCCCAACACCTCCACCCGGTGATGCAGAACAGCTCATCGTACCTGTTAAGACCCGCCAGTCGGAGCAGGGATTTGCGTACTCAACAACAACACCTGCACAGGGATCACAGGTAAATGGGAATAACGATGGTTCTCAACTTTCTATTCCAATACCTGAACTCCAAAAGCTTTCAAGATACATTCAACACTTTGATCCGGGGCCGTTGGGTTCAATCCACACAAAGGCCTACCTAGACTCTCTTGACTTCCAGCTGGGTAATTTTCCAAATGCTACTGCTGCTGATAAAATTGCGCTGATCAGGCTCACTGCAGACTGGAACGTATATGCCTTCATTGTTCGCCAACCAGACGCCATAAAAAAAGATTACAAACTTTTGCGTGATACACTTATACAAGAGTTCACTCCAAACATGGGGCCTGGTGGCTATCCAGATGCCGAGAAGGTCGTGCAAGGTAAAAACGAACATCCACAGGCATATTACCAGAGAATGTTCCAAGCTTTCTTTGGTAATCGCAATGAACCGGGCATGGAGGACGAGGTAGGTTTTAAATACCTTTTCGGAAAAAACCTCCACCCTGTTGTAAAACAGTCGGTACAAGTGATGGCTAATTTCAGAGAAAAAACCATCAAGGAAATGAAACAGTGTGCCATAAATGTTTTCGAGGCCCACATGGAATGCAGAACACCCGTAGAGGTGTTCGCAAGTGCGAAGGACGAATCCCAATCGCTGGAGCTGGAAGGGACGCGTGCATCAGCTCCCTATCCTATAAAAGGCGAGAAGAAACAGATCTTTCAACCTGACAAACCACAAAGTGGAGGTGCCCGCTGGAAAAAGAACCCAAAGTGGTTCAAGCCAAACACAGAGGGTGAACAGAAAGATCAAAAGGGGGGTGCACGTCCGAAGAGTAAAGATTATGGGTACGGAGGTAACCCATATAACCAAGGGTGGTCCCAACAGGAACCCCCGTACCAAGGGTGGTCCCAGAGGGGACCCTCGAAACCAGGATGGTCCCGGAAGGGACGCCCGAGCCGTGGACCTGCTCCTCCTGCACCTCAGAAGGAACAATCTGAGAGCAGACAACAATCTCAAAAGTCAGAGAAAAAGGGCCCTAAACCTTTGACTGCAGAAGATTCAGAGATACTACGTCTGATGGTTGAGAATTTCAAAAAAACAAACAAGGATAACCAGCCTGGGGTAATGTGCAGCACAGTCGTTGACAAACACTCAGAGCACTCAATTAACAACAATGCCACAATTGCTGACGGTCACCAAGATACCGATGGTCAGGATGCTGACAATCAGGGTAATGACAGTCAAATCATTGACAGTCCAGAATGTGACAGTCAACAAAACGTTGACTGTAACCATGACTTCGTTGTTACGGAGTCCGAGGACCCCTCGTCAGGAAAAAGGGGGGAATGCTCACTCACCGTTGATAGTGGCTCGCCACGAACTGAACAGTCAGACCCGTGTGTGTCTGCACTACCAGTACTGATAAATGAAGTTCACACAGTCAGGGGTGGACGTGATAAACGTCGGAGAAAACCTGATAGGTTCCTGTGTAACATTATCAGAAAGGGGCCCGCTAGGAAAGCTTACCTGTCCATCACGTTGGAAGGGGTCCTCACAAAAGAGGCCCTCTTGGATGGTGGGGCTGACATAACCATTGTGTCACCCACACTGTTGGAAGAGCTACGGCTGGCTGCTAACGGTGTTGACAGGGAAATACCCCTCAGAGAATGTGCTATAGTTTTGCAGGGTCTCTCGGAGACGAGTACAACCCTGACAGCTATAGCCATGGTTCACATGCAGATTGGTGAAACGACGCTATACCACCCGGTACACGTGTCCACCGTGGACTCATTCCCATTTTTGGTTGGCCAAGACTTTATAAACCGCTTCGACGCGATTATAGATTATGGCGATCAGACAATGTGGACCAGAGTGAGTCAACCACTGCCGATCGATATGCCTATACAGGGTAACACTGACCGTCTAACGGCAGGCACCGCGGAAGGCAAAAGGGAATGCTCAGACGAGAGCACAATCCCTGTAGGTGAACCTTCGACTACAGGTGAGGCTGTAGAGGCCCAACAAGAGAGCCCCCTCTGCGAGCTGAAACAGTTGGCACTCACCGAACACTACCTACCACAGGTAGTCAAAGGTGTTGAGATCCAAGGATCCCACACCGATGATGCTGTTCTGTCCCCTTGGACGGAGAAATCAGCGATCAGCCAAGCTTTCTTTGGAACCTTGGTTAAGAAACAGTTGGGTCTAGGTCTGAACAAAAAGGCTTTCCGCTTTTCGTTAGACCCCAACGATAAACAGGTAATGACCGCTAAAGGGATCATTGACCTCAAACTAACCTGGAACCAACGAGAACTGGATCACCCGTTCCTCGTGGTCCCGAACTTACCACATGCAACCTACATAGGCTCCGACATTTTGGTAAGATTAGGTGTCCGAGTGGACATCAACAACAATGTACTGTGGTCACTGGATACAGCCACGAAGGACTCTCCTGTGTTAACCACAGAGAACCTTAGGGCTGGACAGACCATACCAGAGGTCTGCCAGGTTGCTATCAGCCATAACACTGTGGTACCACCTCAGGTTATGAACAAGCCGGTGATGATTCACATCATGAAAGGACAAGCTGTTAGCACAAAACAGGCATACTTTCAACCATCTCCTATGTTTTTCAACTTAGGACTGTCCATGGAGGCCACATGCCAAGTGACCCTCGACGGCAGAACCACGACTGTTGCTGTGTGCAACACCAGCACAGAAGAGGTGCCGATCCAAAAAAACACACAGCTAGGATGGTTGATCTCTACTGATTTTTACGATTTTGAACTGAGCATTCCATTTCTGGGAGGACTCCCGGAAAACTTGATCCCGAGTCGTCACACGGGGCAAGTCTTGTTCACGAAACCAACACAGGCCATAACTCTTTTCTCCCCCGCTGAGTCCGACCAGGACACTGTCCGCAGGTTCGGTTTCAAGAAAGGAGACAGTCTATGCCCTCAAACTTACAGTGCACTACCTGTTGACAGGTTTTACGACACTGAAGGGGACTCACTGGAGCTCCCCGAAGAACAAGAACCCCTCTCAGTTGCTTCACAGATTGACCAGGTGGTCGCCCAAGCCGACGCCCTGAAAACTGATGATGAAAGGGACAAACTTCGCAAAGTTCTTCTAAAATATGAGAGATCATTCTCGACTGACTCGATGGATTGTGGGTTGACCACGCTCCACACAGTGAGCATCCCAACCCCGCCTAATGCTCCCCCTGCATTTGTCAGACAGTACAAGATTCCTCTGGCAGCACATCAACCTATCAGAGAAATCATTAATGACCTGTTAGAAAAAGGTATCATCCGATACTGTAACAGCACTTACTCTGCGCCTTTATGGCCGGTGTTAAAACCAAATGGTAAGTGGAGACTCACTATAGACTACCGAAAGCTAAACAAACAAGTTCCCTTATCCAGATGGCCTATGACGCAACTCCAACAGGAACTGCCCA
>JBBPBX010033801.1:0-11330 GCA_038048925.1 Garcialebias charrua
TGAAGACCAGCAGTGATGGGCTTATTCCGGTCATCAGGATGTCGTGGGTCAAAACGCAGGCTGTTCAACGTTCTCCTGGAAAACCTCTCGACGCCGATGTCATGCCTTAAATGACACCAACATGAAAAATGTGGTTGATATCAAACACATATTAGCAAATCTGTTTGTAGAAGTGTTTTTTAAAAAATGTCCAAAAACTATTCCAGATCTTACAATTGTAGAAAACATTTAAAGACCGTGTAAAGTGAATTTCAAAATTTTCTTCAATAAGCATTATAAATGTCGTAATTGTAATCTTGTAAATGAGTAAAAAGTCTCAAAATTGTAGCTCAATTAATTTTGGAGTTATAGATCAAACTGTGTATAAACACATTTCTCTTTCAGGATTTTTTAGGCGTGGTTTAAATGTGACCGCGTTTCGTCACGCGGTCACAAGCCCCACCCCCTGCAGCTCCAGCCGTTATAAATGCGTTCTTCGGTGGAGCCGTTCACTCGCTACCGACCGTCTCCCTCCAGTACTGGCGTGCTGCTGGAGCGACCACATGCCACCTGCACCTCCGCGCACCTCCGCCCCCCCCCCGCGCGCGCGCGTGGTGTGTGGCGATCAGACCCCGCATGCATGTGACCGGGTCGCGCGCGCGCGCGTGTGTGTGTGTGAGTGAGAGGCGATCAGACCCCGCATGCATGTGACCGGGTCGCGCGCGCGCGGCGTGCGTGTGTGTGTGTGTGTGTGTGTGTGTGTGTGTGTGGCGATCAGACCCCGCATGCGATGTGACCGGTTCGGACCGCGAGTCCGCTCATCTTCTAAAATAGCGCTGATTATAACAGCGGAGTTATGTGTCCTCAACTTTAAAAACATAACCAGAGTTGTTAGTGCACTAAAAACAGCGTAACTCTTGGAAAAAGGAGCTGCTGGAAGCCAGAACTCAGATAAAAACAGAGCAGGTGATCTCTGCTTCCCCCGTATGCCTCCCCACACAGCTCAGCTCTGAAGGGGGCTGGACATGGCGCAGTACAGCGCTGAAATCACGCCCACGTGCGACACGCCCCCAGCGTTCTAGAGCAAGTCAAAATCATGTTTTTTCATGATTTTTGAGACTTAATTTTATAAGGAAATCAATGTTTTTAATCAGTCAGATTTATATGGGTGATTAATAACACATATTTATGCCGTGTGACAAAATAAAAACACAAATTTAATTTCCCTTTACACGGTCTTTAAAACCGTATATATGTGATTGCATTTATTCATCATCTAGTGCCACTAGAAAACAACAATAATTAACACAATACAATAAACTACAATTGTACAATGTTGAATAGATTTTTGACTGGAATAAGACAAAATAAGTGATATTGTATTATTCCAGCTGTTGGTGAAGTTTGACTGAAAGTCACCTTTCTGGATATTTGTGTTATAAGCATAATATGAAATTTCTTCAGGAACACTGATTGAACTCACTTTAAAACTTGCAGCGCTCATCCCAAGTAGCAGGTGCAGTTCGTTTTTGGGCTGTCCCATGTACAAAGCAACTGGGTGCAGGTTGGTTTTGAATGTATTTCTAACACCCCACAACTGGTATTTCTCCAACTCAAACAACAGTGCAGCAGCATGGTTGCAGCCACCTTGTCTGCAAAAACAATCACAAACACAATATACAACAGCAAGGTGGGCAGCACGGTGGCACAACTGGTAGAGCTGCTGCCTCTCAGCGAGAAGGTTGCCGGTTCAAATCCCGGTCCGGGGCCTTTCTGGGTGGAGTTTGCATGTTCTCCCCGTGCATGCGTGGGTTTCCTCCGGGTACTCCGGTTTCCTCCCACAGACCAAAAAACATGCTTGTTAGGCTGATTGGTGACTCTAAATTGACCCTAGGTGTGAGTGTGAGAGTGGATGGTTGTTTGGTGTGAGTGAGACAGGTCCCTCTTGTAAATGAGTCCCCGTGACTCAACGAGGCTAGCCTGTATAAATAAAGGTTGAATGAATGAAAAAAAAAATATTGTATGTGTCATTATGGAATTCACATGCAAAATATATTGTTTGTAATACATTTAAGGTTTTCACACATTTTACGTCTAATAGTGTAAGCTGTATAAACAGCGTGTCAAAAGTGCAATAGTAAATACGTTATCAAACATAATTAAATTTTCCCAGGAAAGCTAATAAATGTATCTCTTGGGATAGTTCTTATTTTTCACATCACAACATCACCAATTGTCTCAGGTTTAATTTAAGACATAGTTTACAGAAATCAAATAAGAAATAAGGACGCTACAAACATTTGTGTGACTGACTCAAATGTCATGTTTTTGTTTACATACTGTGCTAATACTGACGGCTCTTATGAAGACATGGCACTAGTTATAGCAGCTAACAGAAGATGTTAAACCTGTAACAATAACCAAATCAGTCTAAATATCAGAAGTATTGGTGTGAGAAATTTAAAACATTTATTTCTGACGCTTGGATATAAAGGTTGTTGACAACTACACAAGAGTTAACTCACCCTGCTGGACATTCGCAAAAAGCCTGAAGGATTTCCCCATTTTCCATCAGCGCACACAATCACCTCCTCTCGTATCCGCGGCACAATGTTCAGGCATTTTGACCAGTGGTTGTCCACTATTTTAAGAAACCAAGCTTCTAAATTACAACTCGCAATCATTACGAAGCTCCTCGGTTCCTTCCTACTAGCCCCAACATCCGGTTTCGATTTGGCGCGGAATTTTGCCGTCCAATTAGAACGTTCGTTTCAGGCGTGCTTTGCGTGATGACGTCAACTGATAAAAGGTCTATTGAGCATCAAATCATAGGTCACTGATGGCTGCTTGCTATTCACCAGGGGCTGAGTGGCTCTTGACATTCTTACATATACTTGATCAGCTTTATTTATAAAGTGCTTTAAAACTGCCACAGCTGAAAACAAAGTGCTGAACATCAGATGCAAACAAGAGAAAAGAAAGCATAAAAACAGAGCTACAAAACTAACACACAATGAACTAAAAACTCAATTTAAAATACAATAAAATGACAAGTTAAACATGTAAAATCAATACCAATAAAAATGAAGTAAAATCAAGTCTCAGTTGGGTTGAAGGCCAATGAGGCCAGTGAAGAGATCATTTGATGTAACTGATAACTGATTATTTGATGTAACTGATAAAAACTGGTTTTGACAGCTGATATTTAAAAGATCAACATCCTGCCTCCGAGACCTACGCATTTATTATTTAGAACAAATTAAGGCGGGAAAAAAACCTAACTGCATTAACAAGTGTTTTAAAAATTGTTGGCGCGACAATGAGTTAACGTGCCGCCCATCACTAGTTATATCGCAAATTTATAGTTATCGTGATATTGCTCTGAAATATCACAATATAATTTTTGAGCCATATCGCCCACCCCTATTTAGTAATGCTGATTACTTATAAATCACACACATACTAGTAGACCACTAAGTGACCAATTAGTGTAACTGGACATTAATTTACATTAAAATCATACACAAGACACATATATTAGAGCTTTTCTAAAACGTTCTTACTGAGCAAATATGCAGAACAAATAACTGATTTTCAGTAGACTTTTCACCAGAGCTATATATCTACAAGGTCGTATAACTGACAAACAAGAGAGGCACCAGAACTCATATCAGTGCTCTAAGCCATTCAGAGACCAGAGAAGACACAAACTGCATCATGATATACCAAAGCCTCCCAGATAGCAGGAGCATTCCTTCAGGACCTCGGGCGCGTGCAGGTCTGTGTGATGCTCATCATATTCTATGTGCACATAGAATTGAACCTATGCTGTTTAACTCTGATTATTCCTGTAACCCTTATGTTCTGTCAAATAAATTATTTTGTTTACAAGTACTCTCTCTCTCCTTTGGAGCACGTCTCTAAGAGTCCAGAACTCTTCAGAAGCTTGACATGTTGTTCCAAGTCCATACAGTCCAAAAGTTGAAGGAATTCAGCAGCTAGATGATTAGTAGGTGTATCAACATGAATGTTGAGATCACCGAGTATGAGTAAGTTAGTGGTTGTGGAACAGAACATTGACAGAGTCTCTGACATTTCAGCAAAAAAGGAAGGATGAGATTAAGGAGGCCTATAAATGAGGAGCACTTTCATTGAGTTCTGTGTTTTGGAAGAGAAATAACAATAATAATAATAATAATGCCACATTTTGTCATCTGTGTATGTTTCCATACAAGATGAAATTTGTCTCTGCATTTAACCCAACCACCACCAGGTGGTGCAATGGGCAGCTATAGAAAGTGTCCGGGGAGCTGGGGATGAGGTGTGCTGCTCATAGACACCACAAGGTATGCAGTGACAGGGGTTCTAACCTGGGTCTTTCGGGTCCCAAGTCGGCTGCCCTTGCCTCTACACCAAAGCCAAACACTCAAAGGAGGACAACTCAGACAGAGTCACAGGTAAAAGGTCCAGATGGTCTTTAAAAATGATGGCTAGACCACCGTCATGGCCTAAACTCTGTGCTCTCTGGATATATTTATATCCAGCAGGACATGCCTCATTGAGAGCAGAGAAACTGTTCGGCTGATGCCAGGTCTCTGTAAGACACATAATATCCAAATCCTTCTCCAGAATGTGCTCCTGGATGAGGCATGCTTTATTAGTCAAGGACTGCACATTGAAAAGTTCTATTTTAAGGTAAGGCACAGCCATGTGTTTTTTAATAGACTTGAGAAGGTTAAAATCCACTTGTTTTCCATCCTGCGCTCGAGAAGACGCCAGAACTGCTGTAGTCACGTCAGGACTACAAATCCCATGAGCGACAGTGCTCTGATGACGTGAGCGCCATGCGCCAGAATGCCCAGCTGACCAAATGACCGGTATGGAGGACCCAGTCCGATTAAAAATATGCTTTCTCCGGGAGCTTCTGTGAACATATGGAGGACGTCGAAAAAGACCCAACCTTTTGATGATGGAAACGTTTAGAGGATCCACATGGACATTGCTGTTATTAAGGCTCAACAGCTCTCCAGCAGAGTAGCTTAGCATCATGCTAGCTGAGGAAGGAGACACGGCGTCACACAGTAGCAGGAATATAAAATAGCAGAGTCCCCCGAGCAGCAAAAAAAAAAAACATCAACCGAAGTAGGGCTGGACGATTAATCGCATTTGCGATAATCTTGCGATATGTTAAAACGCGATTCTCTAATCGCACTGGCTGCGATTTGACTGGTCACGTGACTTGGGAGTGAGCCGCGCGGAGCTCTGAGCGGAGCAAAACAGAGCAGGCAGGGAGGAGGAGAAGTCAACACAGTTGCTTCAGGCTCGACAGCAGTCATAAAAGTTATAAATTCAGGTAAGTTAGTCCATGTAAACGTGTATCTGATCGTACAGGATGAAACACAGAGGCCGCGGGAGATAAACAGAGCGCAAGCTGGTCATGTGACTGGGGCCTGTTGACGGTGCCCTGTTAGCAGCTAGCTCAGCAAGCTAACGTTCTGCGTGAAAAAGCGCATTCATTATCTGAAAAAAAAAAAAAAGTTTTGTCATTAGTGATATGAATTAATACAGAACCAGTAACACTCACGTTTCGCGCAAGCTGTTTTTTTTTTATAAACTAGCGGTGTTTAATGATCGTTAGCTTAGCTTTAGCATAGTTGTTTAGATGAGGTGATTCTCATTACGTGTACTATATTACTAAACCTGGTCGTGATGTTACAACTATTATACAATCCTTTTTATTGTCCAATTTAAATAAAAATGTTAATTACAGGTGGTCCCCGACTTACGAGCGAGTTCCGTTCCTCCGAGTGTCTCATAAGACGAAATCTCGTAAGTCAGGGACCACCTATATATATATTTATATACCGCACCAGCCGCCACTGATACATTTTCATGTAACACTTTAACACATTTTAAAAGAGCATACAGTAACAAAAAAAAAAATCTTACTTTGAGCGGCAACTTCTGTCGTGTTTGCCTGTTAGCTCCTCTGTTAGCACAGCTGCATTACGTCCGAGCCTCGCAGCTTTCTGTAGCACCACGCAGTCCAAACCCTTTACAATAAGGACTGTCAGTATCCTAACTTCATACAGTTGGAGACAGAAAAAGTTTTAATAACTTACCGAAAGCCGTCTGCGCGCGCCACCTTCAGCTGCATGTGTTAGCATTTAGCCCCCCCAAATCCGCAGCTCCGGGCAGTCTGGTTTAGCTGCACCTCCTAAAAGGTTGTCGGCTTTGTTATTCCAAGTTAGCTCGTTGTCCCCTGATATCTTCGGCTTCCAGTCCGACATCGAGGCGAGCTCCAGGGACCTCTGATCGCACAAAGCCAGCTGCCCGGTGAAGCTACAAGGATGCAGCTATGAGGCTAAAGTTAGCTCGTTCCTCCTCCTCGGGTCCGGCTGCTGTCTGCTGCTTCACGCGGTCCACAGTGTCGTTTTGCTTCGTCCATCGTTCCTCCACAAAACCAACGTTCAGCTCCAGATCATGTATCCGAGCTCCAGGAACCTCTGATCGCACAAAGCCGGGAGAAACAGTCCTCCAAAGCTGAGTGCCGAGAGTGGAACTAGAGACTGGAACTAAATGTAAAATGGCGGAGGCGGCATTTCCAGTTCCTGGTTCCCGCAGGAAGTTGTTCAAATAATGCTTAAAATTATATAAAAAATAATAATAATGATACTTTGCGTATTTATAAAGCCATTTAAAACAACTACAGCTGCAACAAAGTGCTGTACACATGAAATTAAGAACATTTAAACACAAAAAAAAATAATTGATTTTTGTTTTGTTTTTAAATTTCATATTTTTTATTAATTATGATAATCTCGAAAATCCGGAACCTCGTAGGTCAGGGCGCTCGTAAGTCGGGGACCACCTGTATTATGTTCAGTAATGTGAAGCTATTTAGTCATCACGTTTTGCATTCACTTAACGTTGACAAACTGGGAAAAGCTAAAACCTGTACATTGTTTTTAACTAACAAAGTGAGAAGATTTGTGAGTGAGAGTGGAGGATGTGTATGTGTGTATTTATTATTTCATTTTGTATTACAGGACATGCACTAAAGGATGACAGAGTGTCAAGAGCAAGAAGCTGCTGGAGCAATTCTCCCACAGTTGGAAGAAGGAGGCAGCAATGACTGAAGCACAGAGGGAGCTCAAACATTCTGGACACAGCCTCATCACTGAATTCCAACAAGATGGGGATCCCAAGAAATGATGATTGCCAGGGTGCTCAGCTCAAAGCCATTTCTCAGGTGCTGTCAGATGACTGTTATGCACGCTCCCTTATCTCAACCTGCAAGGATTTTGAGGTGTTGGAGTCTGTTCACAAGGCTCTGCATCCTGTTGTTACTGACTTGACTATAATGTTTATATTATTGTTCCAAGAGTTTTTTTTTTTTAACATCTAAAAGATTTAATAAGAACAGATACTAGTTTATTTTGTGTTCACTGAGTTTGAATTCCCAGAACGAGTTGGTTAAAGCAGATTCTCTTGATGTTTTTTGCACTTTATTTTTTATGTTACTGGCTGGAAAGCAGTAAGTTTTTTTTATATCTAATTTTTTATAATTATTTATTAACTGTCATGTGAAGTTCGGACAGTAGTTGGGAAGTTCACTTAACTTGTTTACTGTTGTGTTTATGAAACAAGAAAAAATAGAAATGGTGAAAAGAAAAGTCATACATTTGCTTGCTTTATTGTAATCTCTGCTTTAAATAAATCTGACATTATTTATTATAAAACAGGTTGATTTATTGCTTCTGTTTGTTGAAAAATACTTGAGAAGGTATTAAAAAATAATCGCATTTTAAATCGCAATCGCAATTTATAGAAAAAAAATTGCAATTAGATTATTTTCCAAAATCGTTCAGCCCTAATCCAAAGCCACAATTGATCAACAACAGTGAATAAATTTGTGGGAAAAAATAAATAAATACTTTAAAATTTTATCATCCAGAAGGAGAAGAGGTGAACAAACAACGCCAGCTTCCTCTCAGCCTCAGGTAAGCCTTTCATTTTCAGCCCCATCCTTAATTAAAACAAAATTAGTTCATCTGCATGAGAAATCTGTTAATTAAACAAGTAACTAACTGATTAAATAACAATTCTCACAGGAATTACATGAACAACATTTCATGGGGTCTGACAGTTTGAAAAAACAATTTGATTGGTTGGTTGGTTCTCTCCACATATTGCACAACCACTGAACCAGTATTTTAGAACCAACATCTATAGTCCTAATTATGATCTAAGGTTTAATTAGTTTGTTTTTAAAGTATTCTTGAGAAATTAGGAGCAAATTTTAGTTTAGGAACTTGTTCAAAAATTGTTACAGAATATACAGTATTTTACAAAATCAAAATTAATTTTATTTGGGTGTTAAAACACCAGTTGCATCTCATGGCCTATAATAATTATTTTAATATTTTTCTGGTAGAAAGTTTACACTCTAGTGTGGACTCTCATGTGTCTGTTTAAATGTACCTTCTGACTAAATCTTTGTCCACAAAGTTCACAAGGAAACGGATTGTCTCCTGTGTGGACTCTCATGTGTCTGTTTAAATGTACCTTCTGACTAAATCTTTGTCCACAAAGTTCACAAGGAAACGGCTTGTCTCCTGTGTGGACTCTCATGTGACTGTTTAAAGCATTCTTCTGACTAAATCTTTGTCCACAAAGTTCACAAGGAAATGGCTTGTTTCCTGTATGGACTCTCATGTGTTCATTTAAAGTATCCTTCCGACGAAATCT
This sequence comes from Garcialebias charrua, assembly GCA_038048925.1. Classification (NCBI taxonomy): domain Eukaryota; kingdom Metazoa; phylum Chordata; class Actinopteri; order Cyprinodontiformes; family Rivulidae; genus Garcialebias; species Garcialebias charrua. The sequence continues at coordinate 8,731 of JBBPBX010033801.1, forward strand.
TTGTCCACAAAGATCACAAGGAAACGGCTTGTCTCCGGTGTGGACTCTCATGTGTGAATTTAAACTTGACTTATGACTAAACCTTTGGCCACAAAGTTCACAAGGAAACGGCTTGTCTCCTGTGTGGACTCTCATGTGTGAGTTTAAACTTGTCATCTGACTAAATGTTTGTCCACAAAGATCACAGGGAAATGGCTTGTCTCCTGTGTGGACTCTCATGTGTTTGTTTAAAACAATGTTCCGACTAAATCTTTGTCCACAAAGTTCACAAGGAAATGGCTTGTCTCCTGTATGGACTCTCATGTGTTCATTTAAAGCATCCTTCCGACTAAATCTTTGTCCACAAAGATCACAAGGAAACGGCTTTTCTCCAGTGTGGACTCTCATGTGTTTGTTTAAATTTGTCTTCTGACTAAATCTTTGTCCACAAAGATCACAGGGAAACGGCTTTTCTCCTGTGTGGACTCTCATGTGTTTGTTTAAATTTGTCTTCTGACTAAATCTTTGTCCACAAAGATCACAGGGAAACGGCTTTTCTCCTGTATGGACTCTCATGTGTTTGTTTAAACTTGACTTCTGACTAAATCTTTGTCCACAAAGATCACAAGGAAATGGCTCGTCACCTGTGTGGAATCTCATGTGTGAGTTTAAAGTTGTCTTATGACTAAATCTTTGTCCACAAAGATCACAAGGAAATGGCTTGTCTCCAGTGTGGACTCTCATGTGTGAGTTTAAACTTGCCTTATGACTAAATCTTTGTCCACAAAGATCACAAGGAAATGGCTTGTCTCCTGTGTGGACTTTCATGTGTGAGTTTAAAGTTGTCTTCTGACTAAATCTTTGTCCACAAAGATCACAAGGAAACGGCTTGTCTCCAGTGTGGACTCTCATGTGTGTGTTTAAATTTGATTTGGAAGTAAATCTTTTACCACAGTCATCACAGCTTATTGATTTTGGTCTTGCCTGGACTTTCCTGCATGACTCTACATTTTTCTTCTCTCCAACACATTTCTTATTAAGCAGACAGCTTGAAGACTTCACTCCTGAATGACTTGTCATGTGACTTTGAAGAGTCCGGTTACTGACATACTGCTTACCACACTCAGAGCAGCACAAAGATTTGTTGACAGTTTTTACCTCTGATTTAGGAGCCCTGCTCTCCTTCCTGTCTTTCATACTGTCTTCACGTTCTGATTCAGAGTCTGATGAGTTCTTTAGCAGAGAGTCAGTACTGGTCATTTCACCATCCTCCATCATCCTCATTAATGTCAAGTCTTTGAAGAGCTGGAACTGCCTTTGTGAAATTTAAATTTGGGTTCCTGATAAGTTTTTTTTTTAAATCTTCCTCACTCTTTAAAGAAACTGAAGTGACCTAAAATTGGACATTGGTCTCCTCCATATTAAGTTGGTCACCCACCAGACTGGTCTAAGGGTCTTTTCTTCCACTTTATGATAAGAGGCTCTGGGTCCTGCTGGTCAACATCAGGCCTTCAGTCTTGAGGAGCTTCTTCTTCCTAATAGAATAGAATAGAATAGAATAGAATAGAATAGAATAGAATAGAATAGAATAGAATAGAATATATCTTTATTGACATTGTCATTGCACCGGGGCACAAAACAACGTAATTGATTACGCACATCCGTCTTAAGATAGGGGCGAGTGCACGAAGCCGCAGCAGTATGAAACCGCGCCGCAACAATCAGATATGGAAAAAGGAATAGACACAAACGGGTAAGAACGTGGTATTCAAAAAAAGAATCTATCACAATTTGTCAGGAGACACTCCATGATAAAGTCCAAAAAAACTCTACCAGCTTTTAGCACATATTAGACAGGACAAGATGCATTATGACGGCAGGCGGGAGGTAAAGTCTGAGAGTAATCAGTTCCAGATAAGCAGTTCGCAGGTCTCAGCCCGGCTCCATCTGAGAACGCACACACAGAGACCTCTGGGGGGAGGGGTGGGGGAGGGCAGCGAGTTCCCTTCAGCTTCCCAGCTCAGGAGAAGATTTGTAGACAGCCTTCAGTTCAAGGCTGCACAGAGACCAGATTAGATTAGTTGCTTTATTTTTTCAGTCAGGCCACAGTGTACTTTTACTGCAGTCTTAAGTCCAGGTGCTGTTTCTGGGTCCAAATCGCCGAATCGAGAGAGGTTCCGAGCTACAAGATCCTTCCGTATGTGCCCTGTTTGAATCCGGACGGCTGTAAACGAGTTCCACACACCGCAGGTCCGCGGCAGCCACCGCTTCTCCCACCGTGCGGTTCAGCCCGCACAACAGCTGGGAAGGTCATCATAGCCTGGATCAAAGCATTTTCGCTGAGCGGAAGTCTCGTCAGCACGCCGATCGCGGCGGCCTTCCTCAGCCTTCAGTGGCAGAAACAGCGACAAGTATCCCAATAATCCACAGAGATTCCACGTCCCCGACAGAAAGAGCGGTCAGTTACATTAGCCTGCTGCTCGAGTCCATAATGTAGCTCACCGCATGCGTGTCGATCGGGCTCCCCGGCTCTCCCTGGCCGGTGCGCTTCGCGGAATTTTTTTTCAGTCCACGCACATAAATCCATTCCAAATTGGTTCGAGCGAGCGCTGAAGAGTTAC
>JBBPBX010033801.1:11447-33025 GCA_038048925.1 Garcialebias charrua
GCAGGTACCGCTGAAAAACATGTACAATAAAGACAATTTTAGTTTCAACACACACATACACACACACACACACACACACACACACACACACACACACACACACAATTTTACCCTCACAATCACCATCTTCTAGGGGTGTAACGGTAAAATGTAAAATCACATTTCGGTTCAGTTAATTTTCAGTACAGAAAAAAGGACGAAATAAAGACTTACAAAATGTTTATTTTGAAAATATGCCAAGTAAACAATACGTTTGTATAAATATAAATAAAAGCAACCCATTTGGGTGATATTTTAAATAAACGACACTCTTTACAATAAATAAACTATACTAACAATAATAAAAATCTTAATAAATACAATTATAGTCAGAACCAGAACAATGAGCAGCAACAGACTGTTTACATTCTAACTAATAAAGTTAAGTTTTTGTCCAAAAAGACCAACTTGCCCACATTTTCTGCTAAAAGCACAGCTCTAGTTACAGTGAATATTTTCAGTGGTGGAGAAAATCATCTCAATAACAGTAGCAGCAGTGTGGCTGTATTTGTCCTCATTACTCACAACCTCTTCTTGGACCTGCTCCCCCAGGTGGGACAGGTCCCTGGAAAAGTTCAGAGTTCAATCATCACAGACTTCTTAGCTGCAGGTGATCTGGTGGATGTCCCTGAAGAGGAAGTACTGTACAGCAAACCCTCGACCTACGTCACCTGCGACCTACGGCAACTCAGACTTACGATTTTATCATATTTAATAAAAATATGATTAAAAAAAAAAAAAAAATTATTATTATTATTTTTTTTTTGTGTTTAAATGTTATTAATTTCATGTGTATAGCACTTTGTTGCAGCTGTGGTTGTTTTAAATGGCTTTATAAATAAAGTATAATTATTAATATTTCGTTTTTAATTACAATTTGATCGTATTTACGCAACTTCCGGTCGTTTCCGGTCGCCATGTTACAACCGGTGCGGTCAATGGAGGAGCTCCAGAAGCTACTGAGGACCGTGTGTCCGTTCAGGGTTGCCTCATACGGATAAATTTGCTGGAAACACTCGGCCAACTCTGTGGACGTCTCAGGCCCGGAGGAGCAGCCGCGGATCGCCCCGCGATCGGCGGCCACAACGCCGCCCGACATGCTAACGACAGCAGCTAACAGAGCAGCTAACACAGGCGAAGACACCGAGCCGACATGCCTTGGAGGGACCATCTGCTGCCGGGAGCTCGCCGCAAATGTCCGCCTGGCAGTCGGGGGACACCGAGCTAACGCGGAGATACAAAGCCGACAGCCTTTTTGAATGAACTGACATGCTAACCAGTGCTACTAATGGCGGGGCCTAACCGTAGCTAACGCCGAGCAGTTGTTTTGGATGGATGGAGGAGCGGAGAAACGGCTTTCAGTAAGTTTTTTTTTTTTCTGGCTCCAAATGTATGAAGTTAAGAAGCTAACAGTCATTCTTTTAAACAGTTTTGACCACGTGTGTGCGTGTGGAGCGTAAGGAAGCTGGGGGAGCTCTCACCCGAGCTGATGCTAAAAGACCAAGGCAGGCTTTGACCAGCTCAAAGTAAGACATTATATTTTTTATTTATTGTACAGTACTGTATTCATTTACTGTACAGTTCTGTGCATGTTTATGGCACAGGATGTCCGCTTGTTCATTGTCATGCCATTAAATATGTGTGCGGCGCTCCGTTAGCGGTATAGCCGCGACCTATGTCAGAAACGCGGACCTACGACAGGCAGGTGTTTTTGGTCCGCGAGGTACGACAACATCGACCTAAGTCACACACGTAGGTCCCTATCCCTAACGTAACTCGAGGGCTACCTGTAGTCAGCTTCTATCTCTGTCCCAGACTGGAAAAAAACACAAGGTTAAAAAATGAGTTAGTATATAATTTTAAATTAAAAAGGTTAATTAGATAATAATAATAAAAGAACAATACCTCTTCTTGAACAGTTGTTTTGAGGTGGTTGAATCTCTCGGTCATCATCATCATCAGGGCTTTAATCAGCTCCAGGGCTCGTTGACAATATCAGTTTGAGCTTTTTCATAAAGTGCTGAACTTTTTGGCTGATGTGTTGACATGATGGACATCACAGCAGGGCTCAAGAACTTTAAAGTCAGCGCATCAACAACATTCAGACGTAGATCCAGATCTTTAAAAACTCCTACAGCTTGTTATTGCTCTGGACCGATCTGAATTACCTGATGAAGGTTGTTTAAATGCTGCTGCTGTTAGCGGTGTTTGCAACAAGCTGCTTTTCTTGCTTGTAGAAGACGTTCACGTTCAGATGATGTCATTTCAAGAGCGTTAACAAGTCAGACGTGTTTTTTCATTCAACCTTTATTTATACTGGCTAGCCTTGTTGAGCCACGGGGACTTATTTACAAGAGGGGCCTGTCTCACTCACACCCAGGGTCAATTTAGTTACCAATCAGCCTAACATGCATGTTTTTTGACTGTGGGAGGAAACCGGAGCACCCGGAGAAAACCCACGCATGCATGGAGAGAACATGCAAACTCCACCCAGAAAGGCCCCCGGACTGGGATTTGAACCGGGGACCTGCTCACTGAGAGGCAGCAGCTTTACCAGTTGTGCCACCGTGCTGCCCCACCGTGTTGCTGCTACAGATCCAATCTCCATGAAACAATGTTGACTCACAGCTTTGGATTTGTTCACATCTTTTAACAAGAAAGCCATAATGTTCCCAAACAAGAGACCACAACAACATGCTAGGCTGCTAAATGCTACACGTGCTGCAAGATAATAGCGCCGTGCTGAAACACGCCTAGGAATTTTAGTTCCGCGGCGCATATTCTCCCGTTAATAAAATTTAATGAGTGAAAAAATAACTGAAACGGTACGCAGGTGGACGGAACCGAAAGTGCCGTACCGAAACGGTTTGGTACACCCATGTGTACGTTACACCCCTACCATCTTCTGTCTGCATATACATTAACACCAACATATTACTACAAAAAACTATTTTAAAGGCAGAAAAAAAATTCAAGTTCTTCTGTTCTGAACAAAGGACCGCCTGTGATAAAAGTTATTTTTTAATATCACCCATTTGAATTTAACAACGTTAATTAACAGCTAAATCACCCTTCCAGTGTCAAACTTTAGGAGTTTTACTGCTGATATAAATGACAATTTATAAACTTTATTGTTGCTAAAAAATACTTGAACAATAAAAACAACATGATTGGTAATAATACAGGCAAACCGCCTGTTATAGAGAAGGCAGCATTTATATTTCATAATTATTTTTACGCCGCATGTCCTTCCTGATGCAACCACAGACTTCTGTGTGAAGCAGAGAGCTGCTATCTAGGGCTCCCAGAGGAACAGATGGTGGGGGTTAAGGGCCTTGCTCAAGGGCCCAGAGTGGAGCAAATGAGGGTGGAACAGGTGTGTTTCACCACTCCCACCCACATGTTGATGTTGTCAATACCATGAGTTGAACCGGCCATCTTCCATTCACAGGCCCACATGCTCTAACCTCTGCGCCACCACTCCTACAATAATGATTTAATACAGTGCATGATTTAAATTTGCTGATATTTATGATGAACTACAAACACCTAAAACTGACCCCTTCACAGAGAAAACATTTGAAGGGTTTTGTAAAAATAAAAAAATCACACGTTAAACAGAGACACACCTTTGTTATAGTTTTGTTCAAATATGCCTATTGTAGTATCCTGATGCATGTTCTAGAATCCAGGTAGGAAGAAAAAAAGTTAAGTCTGGTACTCTAGACGTTTATGCAATGTTTTGTTTTTTGAACCCATCCAGAGGACCCTCTCCAGCTAATATACTGTAGCACAGGGGTCACCAACCTTTTTGAGACTGAGAGCTACTTCAGTGGGACAAATTTGCATGGCTCAACTGTAATTATAGTATTAATAATAATACATTTACACATGTGAATACATGACTGCCTGATCACATCTGATCAGTATTATTAAAGACTCCACACAATGATTATCAGTAAGGATTTAGCTCCCCAGAGGAGCTGCTCCAAGTGGCTGGGGAGAGTGAAGTCTGGGCCTCCCTACTTAGGCTGCTACCCCCGCGACCCGACCCCGGATAAGCGGAAGGAAATGGATGCATGGATGGATTTAGCTTGGTAAATATGATAAATTATTATTGATAATTAGTGATTAGAACTGTCAATCAAGAACTTGAATTAGGGGTGCAAATCTCTCTGTGTCTGGAGAATCGATTCAATTCTGATTTTTGGTGTCACGATTTGATTAAAAATCGATTTTGCGATTCAGAAACAACTTTTGATTCAGAAACAATTTTTTCATTGAAATGGTCATAAATTTAGTTTCAGTTATGTAACTGACAAGCTGAAAAGAATAAATAACAATGTAAACAAATGGAACATTTATTTAAAACAATAATTTTAAACTGAGAATATTAAACAACAATGTAAACAAATTGAACATATATTTAAAACAATGGGCCTCATGCAAGAACATGTTCGTATTTTTATCCTAAATTTCTCTTACTTTTGTTCGTACGAAGCGTTCGTACGAACATGCCACGTCAGATTCAACAAACTCTTCTATCCTCATGAAAAGTGTGTAAATGAGCTGCGTAAATATAATGAATTGCACCTGTTCTATCCACCTGCTCGTGCACGCGGAGAGGTCATTTACATAATTCCCACCCCTCAAAACACCATATAAGGCTACGTTTCCTGCCTCAGAGAGCAGGAAGTGTCCGTTCATAAAATGACAGCGAAAAGTAAAAAGAAGAACTTTACGGGTGCGGAGATTGAAGTTCTGCTCTCCGAGATCGAGAAAAGAAAATCTGTCCTTTTTAGCAGCGTCACTCATGGGATTAAAGGACCAGCTAAAGCCAAAGAATGGCATGAAATAACCACTGCTGTTAATGTTGTGTCTCCCGTGGGTCGTACAGTATCAGAAATCAAGAAAAAATGGTTTGATCTGAAAATGGCTTCAAAAAAACGTCTCGCCGCAGCACGGTGCTCTATGACTGCAACAGGAGGAGGTCAAGGAAAAGTCTGCGTTACCGAGATGGATGGAAAAATAAATGTCATGTCAAAACTCCAATTGTGCGCTCAACTACAGCACGAGTGCGTGTATGCAGCTTATTACACAAGCGCTCCTGTCTTGTCTGAGGGCTGTTTAGAGGTGTCATAAGCCATGGGGCTAATGCATAGCCTCGATCACCTGTGGAAAATAGTGAGTTATAGGTAAATGATCAGAGAATAATTCCAAATCCTCAATTACAAATTAAAAAGTTACCAACAAGCCAGCCATCTCCATGCGCACCTTGCGCAAGACGCGTGCCAACAGCACTGTTTTGCAGCACAAATGAGTCATGCGCTCCTCCTGGCCATCGCGCAACCACATTTAGCAGGTTATATTTCGAATCAGATATAATTTGGACATTTATGGAGTGGTATTGCTTCCGATTGAGGAATGGGAATGCGTCAGGTGAAGGTGCTTTGATCCGTATGTGTGTACAGTCTATTGCTCCGATGGTGTTTGGCAGTCCAGCAATAGCATGAAAATCAGTCTTAATTTGTACTTGTTCTGCGGCGGTGTATGGGAATTTTATGTACCTGGGTGTTAATTTGAGGAGGGCTTTGATGACCAAGGGGAGCGCACGACTCACCGAAGCCTGCGACACACCAGACAAATTAAACTTAAAATTATAATTCTAATTCAAACAGAATAACCTATTGTCAAGAATAATTATGGTGCGTGATTTTTTTAAACCCAAAATATTTTCTAAATAACGAAGTATAAAGTTATTAGTGGAGAAAATCCGTCTGGATAACAGCAGACTGACTGCTCGTAAAATATACGACAGGTCTGGACCACACGTAAATTTTGTTCGTATCTGAAAAAAATCTTAGAATACGAAAACATTGTTGAATGCCACAAATGATCCTAAATCACTCGTACGCACAGTTTAAGAACAAATCTGTGCGTACGAACGGTTCTTGCATGAGGCCCAATAATTTTAGGTTCTGTACTGTATCAAATTTTTTGCATCATTTGATATTTATACCAAAAATATACAGGGGCGGCCGTGGCGTAGTGGTAATGGCAGTCGTCCCCGATCGGAAGGTTGGCGGTTCGAATCCCGGTTCCCCACACCATGTGTCGTTGTGTCCTTGGGCAAGACACTTAACCCAGAGTTGCTCCCGGTAGGACCGGAAAGCACCTTGCATGGTAGTCTGCCGCTACCGGTGTATGAATGTGTGTAGCATTCAATGTGTGTAGCACTTTGAGATTTTCACTAATGAAAAGTGCGTTATAAATTGAATTCATTATTATTATTATTATTTAAAAATAGGAACAAATATTACAGGAATGCATTAAATTCTGTAACTCCAATTACCAGTATTAGCTTAGTTGCCTGGGTTTCTCTAAAACAATAAAATAAAAATCTAGGAACAAATAATTCATCCATCCATCATCTTTAACCACTTCTTCCTTTAAGAGTCACAGGAGTCACTGGTGTCCATGTCCAGTCATCACTGTGCGAAAGGCGGGGGGACACCTGGACAGGTCTCCAGTCTATCATAGACAAATAATTCAAAATATATATTTTATAAAAAGTTCACAGACTTCAGCCTACCATAGTGCATTAACCTTTAACTCAAAAAATAAAATACAGACTTGTTTTTGTTTTTTTACTTATTGATTCATATTTACAAACCAGATTCCAAAAAAGTTGGGACACTAAACATATTGTGAATAAAAACTGAATGCAACGATGTGGAGGTGCCAACATCTAATATTTTATTCAGAATAGAACACAAATCACACATTAAAAGTTTAAATATGTTGTTTCAAAATTTCATGGTGTCAAAAAATACCAAAAAAGTTGGGACAAGTCCATTTTTACCACTGTGTGACATCCCCCCTTCTTCTTACAACACTCAACAGACGTCTGGGGACAGAGGAGACCAGTTTCTCAAGTTTAGAAATAGGAATGCTCTACATTCATGTCTAATACAGGCCTCTAACTGTTCAATCGTCTTGGGCCTTCTTTGTCGCACCTTCCTCTTTATGATGCACCAAATGTTCTCTATAGGTGAAAGATCTGGACTGCAGGCTGGACATTTCAGTACCCGGATCCTTCTCCTACGTAGCCATGATGTTGTGATTGCTGCAGAATGTGGTCTGGCATTATCTTGTTGAAAAATGCAGGGTCTTCCCTGAAAGAGATGACGTCTAGATGGGAGCATATGTTGTTCTAGAACCTGAACATAGTTCTCTGCATTAATGGTGCCTTTCCAGACATGCAAGCTGCCCATGCCACAAGCGCTCATGCAACCCCATACCATCAGTGATGCAGGCTTCTGAACGGAGCGTTGATAACAACTTGGGCTATCCTTGTCCTCTCTGGTCCGGATGACATGGCGTCCCAGTGTTCCATAAAGAACTTCAAATCGTGACTCATCTGACCACAGAACAGTCTTCCATTTTGCCACACTCCATTTTAAATGACCCCTGGCCCAGTGCAAACGTCTGAGCTTGTGGAGCTTGCTTAGAAATGGCTTCCTCTTTGCACTGTAGAGTTTCAGCTGGCAACGGCAGATGGCACGGTGGATTGTGTTCACTGACAATGCTTTCTGGAAGTATTCCTGAGCCCATTCTGTTATTTCCTTGACAGTGGCATTCCTGTTTGAGGTGCAGTGACGTTTAAGGGCCCAGAGATCACGAGCATCCAGTAGAGTTTTATGGCCTTGACCCTTACGCACAGCGATTGTTCCAGATTCTCTGAATCTTTGATGATGTTATGCACGGTTGATGAAGATAACTTAAAAGTCTGCTATTTTACGCTGGGTAACACCATTCTGGTATTGCTGCACTATCTTTCTGTACAACATTGGTGGAATTGGTGATCCTCTTACCATCTTGGCTTCTGAAAGACACTGACACTCTGAGAAGCTCTTTTTATACCCAATCATGTTGTCAATTGACCTAATTAGTGTTAATTGGTCTTCCAGCTGTTCGTTATATACTCAGTTTCCTTTTTCCAGCCCTTATTGCTACTTGTCCCAACTTTTGGGGATTTGTTGACACTGTGAAATTTTGAAACAACATATTTTCCCTTAAAATGATACATTCTCTCAGTTTAAACTTTTGATCTGTGATTTGTGTTCTATTCTGAATAAAATATTAGATGTTGGTACCTCCAGATAATTGCATTCAGTATTTATTCACAATTTGTTTAGTGTCCCAACTTTTTTGGGATCCGGTTTGTAGTAAATATTTAACACAATTACAAAACCTGTGCAAACCTACATTAAAGTCTCTTCTGAACTGTAATTTATAAACCATAAATTGTATCATTTAGAACTGGCTCCAGTGGATGTCTCATCTGGCCTCTCCAACCTGTTAATTTTTTTCAAATAAACAAAAAGGATAAAAAAAATCTGAACTTGAAAATAGGATGGATGACATGAAAAGAAATACCAGACAAGAGAATCTGATATCTGGTTTGAACATAAAACCAAAATCTTACTCCAAAGTTCTTTAGGGTCCTGTAAGTTAACTACTGAAGTTGCTTCACAACAGGAATTACAAACTTTGAATAACAGGTTGTGTCCTATCTGCCAGAAAAAGACTAACATTGAACATGAGGATCTCTCAACCTGTTATACTCTACCTGGATTGGACAAAAACAAACCAACTACTGTATAGTGGTCAGATTTATCAGTAGGAAATTGAGGAATAATGTGTTGTCACAGGCAAAAAAACTAAAAGGTACAAAGGTATATATGAATGAACATCTAACACAGTGGTTCTTAACCTGGGTTCGATCGAACCCCTGGGGTTCGATGATCAGGAGTTGATCAGGGGTTCGGTGGAGCCTCTTCCCCGGATGTAAAGACACACTTGTGTAAAGTCGTGATGACACACCTCGCTTGGCCATGCAGCAAGTGATGGCCAGTGTTGCCAGAGTCCCACCCACCCAAAGCAATCTCTACCCGCAAAAGTCAGAGGGAAAATCGCAGTGAACCGCACAATCTGGCAACACGGGTGATGGCTGCAGTCAGTGCAGAGGCAGAAATTTAGCGCGTGCATTAGTCAATGGCTGTTGTGTCGTAGTTGTACGTTGAGTGTTAAATTCTTCAAAAAATCCTTTTTTTTAATTAGAAAAATAGTACAAAAATATTTTTGGGGGATGAAACTCTTATGGGGCCAGAATAAAGTAATACCGTAATTTGTTGTGAGTTCATGCACTGTGTTGGTTTTGTTCTTTGAGCAAGGTGATGTGGATGCACGGCTCATTTTTTGCACCAGTAAATTGAATTTGGAATTTGAAAAAAAAAATCATATTTTGTTTATTACAAAAGGGGTTCAGTGAGTGGGCATATGAAACTGGTGGGTTCGGTACCTCAAAAAAGGTTAAGAACCACTGATCTAACAAAAAAGAATGCCACTATTGCAAGGGAAGCAAGGCTATTGAGAAAACAAACAAAAATAACACAGACATGGACAAAAAATGGATATGTAAAAATGGATATGGCAAAAATAAAGTCATCAAGTTATACCAAGTATATAATTATAAATCATAGTCTAATGAACGGAAGTTTATGACTATGACAGAAAAAACTGAATTAGAACAGAATATATATAACGTTGACAATTTGATTGATCCGGGATTCTTTCCTGTTATAGAGGAATGTTATAGAGCAACAAAACCTGGTCTATCTATAATTCATTTTAATAGTAGGAGCATTTATGCTAATATTTCCAAGATAACGGATTATTTAAAACAATTAAATAGAACATTTTCGATAATAGCACTATCAGAAATGTGGTTGAATGATAATACTGTACAGATAATGTCCACATTGATGGATACAAATTATTTAAGATGAATAGAATTAACAAAAGAAGGTGGTGTTGCACTATTTGTTCATAAAACAAGGAAATGTCAATAATTGAGGAGAACATAATTGAGATGATAACAATTGAAGTATTAAATAATAATGATAGAAATATCATAATAAGTTGTGTATACCGACCACCTGGCCTAAATATTGATTCATTCACAGACAAAATTATAGAACTATTAAATAAGAGCTGTAATAAAACAATGTTTTTATGTGGTGACTTTAATACTGATTTGGGGAAAAAGACAGTTTCTAACAGTGTTAGTACAGGTGACCCCCGACCTACGACCCCATCGACCTGCGAACCACGGGACCTACGAACATATCATATTTAATAAAAATATGAAATTACTGTATTAAAAAAAAAAAAAAAAAAAATTAATTTTTTTTTTGTGTTTAAATGTTCTTAATTTCATGTGTACATCACTTTGTTGCAGCTATGGTTGTTTTAAAGGCTTTATAAATAATAATTATGATAAAAAAGATCATTTCTGATCATTTTTGAGCAATCTTGGGCAACAGGAAGTAGGTCTTCAGTTTACACGGTCACAAATTAATGTAGAACACCGGACGGCGTTTTAGGTTCAGTCACTGGGGTCTCCGGTCACAAATTCATGTAGAACACCGGACGCCATTTTAGGCTAGCTGCCGGGAGCCGGCCCGAAGACTGGTGACCAGGATGGCTTCATATGGATTAATTACGAGCTGGAAACGTCTCTGTGAACTTTGTGGATGTCTAAGGCAGCAGCGGATTTATCGCAGATCGTGCCAGGCCGCCGCGGGAACACCTCCGGCCAGGCTCTGGCCTGGCTAGCTCCAGAAGCTAACACCGGACGCCATCTTAGGTCATAGTTACGGCTGCAGGCAGCCAGGTTTGGAAGACTGGTGACCAGGATGGCTTCATATTGGATTAATTACGAGCTGGAAACGTCTCTGTGAACTTTGTGGATGTCCCAGGCAGCTGCAGATTTATCGCCGATGGTGCCAGGCCGCCGCGAGAACACCTCCGGCCTGGCTAGCTCCAGAAGCTAACAAGGGAGCTAACACGGGACGCAGCAGCGGCTTTGACCACCTCCAAGTAAGAAATTATATTTTTATTTAATTTATATTTTTATTACTGTACTGTATTAATTAATTACACTGTGTTAGGTGTGTTAGGATAGGCGAAGTACGTACTGTACAGTACTTGGTACCACAAAAAAAAAAAAATACAGGACATCCCCGAGTGACGAGGGTACGGAAGGTCTGACCTGCGAACAGATCGACCTGCGAACCGTTCTTAGGTCCCAAACTCGTTCGTAAATCGGGGGTTACCTGTACATTTATAGATTCAATGAACACCTTAAATCTTTACCCGTTAATATTGAAGCTAACAAGAATCACAACTCATAGCGCAACAATAATAGATAATATCTTTACAAATACAACAAATGGGGATGTGTTTGTAGGTATTTTAATGAGTGATCTCAGTGATCATCTACCAGTCTTTACAATCTATAATAAGTATCAAACTATCACAAAAACAATTACTAAAAAATAATAATAATAAATACATCTAATAGAGCACTAGATAAATTAAATGATGATTTAGATAGACAGCATTGGGATAGTGTATATGTTGAAGACGTAAACAAATCAAATGTTATGTTTATGAATATCTTGGAAACGTTATATTAAAAAATTGTGTACTAAAAACTTTTACTAAAAAGAATTATGTAGATCAACAATGGATGACAAAAGGATTGAGAAATGCATGTTTGCAGGCTCCGTGCTCCTCACAAAGCTCTGAGCGGTCTCCAATTCACACAGTTTAACATTAGTTACTAATAAACATCCATAACCTCTACCTAAATTCCCCTGACACTTATAATTTTGAAAAAAGTAAAATTACGAGAAATAACATTTACTTCGTACTTCAAAGCAGAGTAAGTTTTATTTTAGACATTAAAAGGTGTCGCTGCAAATGAGCAGAATTTATTAAAATTTGTGATTTTAATGGGATTTTCAATATAAAAGAAAATAACAACAGGAAACCGAAATAATTCTGAACTGGACTGCTTTTATCTTGGACACCATAATCACCATGGCATGCTGGAAAATGTTTGTCCTACTGCGTATGTTCTCACCCCACAATGGATACCTCACAGGCTGGCGTGTCGAATCTGGGATGTAATCTCAGAAGCTGAGATCTTCCAAGAAATTATCTGCGGCTGTTTGGAAGAACTGACATCCCTCCTTCTGCTTGGATCTGGTAGTGGCGAGATAGACAGGATCTTCCAGATGTCCACAATGAAATGGTGAACAATGAGAGTCCAGTGGTTTATTTATACCAGATTCTCAGACTTTTCACAGCTTCAAAAACCAACACATTCAGACGCATCTGGGAGATGGGCTACAACTGTCAGGTTCCTCGGGTCAACCCACTTCTGAACCTGAGCCAACATAGGAAGTGTCTCAACTGGGCCAAGGAGAAAAAGGGCTGGACCATTGGCCAGTGGTCCAAGGTCCTCTTTTCAGATGAAAGTAAAGTGTGCCTTTCATTCTGAAATCAAGGTCCATGGGTTTGGAGGAAAAAGGGTGAGGAACAGAACCCATACTGCTTGAGGTCCAGTGTGAAATATCCACAGTCAGTCTTGATTTGGGGTGCAATGTCTAGTGCAGGTGTTGGTAAACTGCTTTCTTAAATCCAAGGTCACCGCAACCATCTACCAGAATGTTTTAGAGTACTTCATGATTCCTACTGCTGAGGATCTGTATGGACATGCAGATTTCATCTTCCAGCAGGACCTGGCCACTGCCCATGCCGCCAGAAGCACCAAAACCTGGTTTGATGCTCATGCCATCACAGTGCTCGAGTGGCCAACCAACTCGCCGGATCTAAACGCCATCGAGAATCTATGGGGTATTCTCAAGAGGAAAATGAGGGACACCAGACCCAACAACAAAGAAGAGCTGACAGCAAGCATTGAGGAAATCTGGGATTCCATAACTCCCAGGCAATGCCACAGGCTGATTGCCTCAATGCCACGTCGCATCGAGGCAGTGATTAAGACAAAGGGATACCCAACCAAGTATTGAAGACTGACATATCGTTTTGAAAGTACCATACTTTGATTGATTTGTTGTGATCGTAATTTCTTTCTTTTTTTCTGTAAAAACTGAGAAGTAGTGTGGGCTGATTTCTCCACAGTATTCAAATTTTTTGAATTCCTGTTTTCGTGGGTTTCATGAGCTGGAAGCCCAAATGATGTAAAAATAAACAAATAAATACTTGAAATTGTTTAAATTGTGGGCCCTGAATCTATCATCTATTAAAGATTAACTTTTTGAATGGAATTATGGAAATCAAACAACTTTTCCATGATATTCTATTTTTTGGAAAAGGTCTGTAGGCATCATCCTTTTTTAAACTCACTCCTATGGCTAAGATAATTAAATTCAAGTAACAATTTATCACAATGACTTTAGGGTGCACTTGACTTTTATTTTAACTTTTTATTTAGTTTTTTACATAATGCCATTGTGCTAAGCAATAGTGATACTCAACTGCTACAAACCGGATTCCAAAAAAGTTGGGACACTAAACAAATTATGAATTAAAAACTGAATGCAATGATGTGGAGATGGCAAATGTCAATATTTTATTCGTAATAGAATATAGATGACAGATCAAAAGTTTAATCTGAGTAAATGTAACATTTTAAAGGAAAAATATGTTGATTCAAAATTTCACAGTGTCAACAAATCCCAAAAAAGTTGGGACAAGTACTGTACTTTCCGCCCTATAAGTCGCAACGCCCTATAAGTTGCATCAGTCCAATTATGTCTAATAAAGTGGAAAAATCCATAAATAGCTCGCTTCGCCCTATAATTCGCATCTATTATGCGTCACCGCTGACGCGTCGCGTATGCTACGCGTCACCGCAAATGGCCACATGAGCATGCACGGTAGGACTTTAACAAGATTAACACTTAAAAACAATTATTTGTTTGCTGAAAATTATAGCAAAGATGTGTCTGAGCTGAACTTTTCCTTAATAAAGGCATGTAATGGTCAAATAAGCTGAATTTAAAAAAGTTTCGCTATTTCGCGTGCTGCGAACCGTGCACACGCAGTGAGTGGATACGCTACATTTCTTTAAAATTTAACAAGATAAACAACTAAAACATATATTTGTTTGCTGACACAGTGTTTCTGAGCTTAACCTTTCCTTAATAAATGCACGTAATGGTCAAACCTGCTGGATTTAAACTGTTTTGCTTTGATGGTCTTCCAAACGGTCGCGCGCGCTATGAAAATGAATTATAAATAAATCGACTTTTCGCTCAAACATCTCCTAAAGCTAATAAGTTGTAAATGTCCATCCAGTGATTACTTTCTGTAAGTTTCATCAAAATCTGTCCTGTGGTCCTTGAGCTATTTTACTAACGAACACTGAGGTAACAGTAGTTCAGAGCTCCAGAGAGCAGGAGGCCGTGCTGCGACTGAGTGAGACCGAGCAGAGGAGGCTTCTGTCGGACACATGAGCTGGGAACGGTCGATGGACCCTA
Organism: Garcialebias charrua; assembly: GCA_038048925.1. Lineage (NCBI taxonomy): Eukaryota > Metazoa > Chordata > Actinopteri > Cyprinodontiformes > Rivulidae > Garcialebias > Garcialebias charrua. The sequence continues at coordinate 25,904 of JBBPBX010033801.1, forward strand.
GCGGCCGAAAGTCGTACTGCTCCATTTTCTCCGTCAGAATGAATGGAAACGGTCATATCTCAGCCAAAAATTGGTCTAAAAATATTGGAAAAAATCCCTAAATATGTCACTTCGCCCTATAAGTCGCAAGGCATGTAAATTAGGCAAAAGGTGAGACTTATAGGCCGGAAAATACAGTAAGTGGCTGGAAAAAGGAAATTGAGCATATAACGAACAGCTGGGAGCCCAATTAACACTAATTAGGTAATTGACAACATGATTGGGTATAAAAAGAGCTTCTCAGAGTGTCAGTGTCTCTAAGAAGCCAAGATGGTAAGAGGATCACCAATTCCACCATTGTTGCGCAGAAAGAGTGCAGCAATACCAGAATGTGTTACCCAGCGTAAAATAGCAAAGACTTTTATATCATCAACTGTGCATAACATCATCAAAAGATTCAGAGAAACTGGAACAATCGCTGTGCGTAAGCAGAGTATATACAGAAAATCTTAAGTTAAATTTAATACCTTTTAATACCTTTTTAATACCATCACAATATATTTTTTAATACCATCACGACACTGAGCTGTAACCGTAGCGGCAACCTCTTGTACTTCAGTTCAGAGCAACTAATTGTAAAGTGATAGATTACTGTCATTTTCTTCCTAAACTTTGGTAGTAAATGAAGTTTTATAACAATTACTAGATACATCAAGTTCGTTCTGGCCTCAATAAAAGCACTGACCTATTTGTTATTTAAATGTAACCCAAGAGAAAAAGTTATTTACCGGTAATTGTTCCCACACACAACATATCTCTAATGATAAACACACACAAAAAAAAAAGTAAACTTGAAAAGAAAACAGTTTAATTAAAATGATTCAACACTGAAGACATGCACAATTCAAAAAGAGAGGGAGAAAAATAAGCTCAGTCATCCGGGAGGGACTCGGAGTAGAGCCGCTGCTGCTCCACATCGAGAGGAGCCAGTTGAGGTGGCTCGGGCATCTGGTTAGGATGCCTCCTGGACGCCTCCCTGGTGAGGTGTTCCGGGCATGTCCCACCGGGAGGAGACCCAGAGGAAGACCCAGGACACGCTGGAGGGACTATGTTTCTCGGCTGGCCTGGGAACGCCTTGGGATTCCCCCGGAGGAGCTGCTCCAAGTGGCTGGGGAGAGGGAAGTCTGGGCCTCCCTACTTAGGCTGCTACCCCCGCGACCCGACCCCGGATAAGCGGAAGAAAGATGGATGGATGGATGGATGGATGGAGGGAGAAAAATATATACTGTATTTTTCAGCCTGTATGACATATTTATGGACCCCCCCCCCGCAGACCTTTTTTGACTGAGACTCTTCACCAGCTATTAATGACTCAATCAGCCTGCCATATGCTCCCCACCTTCATTCTGCTCTCTGCTTGGAACCGTCAAAACAGCTGCACCACCTTGGCGAATTTGACCATTAAAGTGCATTTATTAAGCAAATGATAGACCGAGACACACCGTTGCTATAATTTCGAGCTACCCAATAATTGTTTAGGTGCGTTTCTTATTAAGTTTCAGAGAAAAGAGCTGCGTTCCTTCTTAAGTTTCTTTTTACAGACATGACAATTAGCCTCTCGGCTGCTGGCTGAAGCCAGTCTCTGAATCTGGTGTCCTCTAACGCCAAAATTACACTACTTGCGGTCCGCTCCGCTCCGCAGGTCGCAGCTGAGCGTCTCAAACTCCAATTTCCACTACCTCCGCTCAGCTCAGGTCCGCCTGCATGCGCCGCTCCTAGACGCATGCGCGGGATTTGCGGGATCGCGCGATAAATCAAGTGATAAATAAGTAAGTCAGAACAAAACAATTCATTCGGTGGAAGAAGGAGAACAACAGTAGAGACTGCTGCCTTGATCTTCTCTCGTAAATGAGCGACAGGACATGGTTTGAGCAACAGGAAGTGAGGTATTACATTTTCAGAATAAAATACTTTATTTATTTATTTCTTGTATTGCGTTTGTAGGCGTAGTCATAAATGATAGTTTGACAGCATTTTTGTACAAATAAATCCGTATAGAGCTAGGATTAAGTCCGCCCGTGGTGATTTTATTTTGTAAATACGGAAGTTGTGCTCGTTCCTTTTCCTGTTGGTGCCTCCGCACAGCTCCGGCGTCCGGCAGAAATAGAAAAATTTCTAATTTTGACGCCAAAATTACACCACACGCGTCACGGCTCCGCCCCGCTCCGGTCCGACCTCCGCAGCAAATATGCACCCATTATAATCAATGACAGAATTTACACTGGCTCCACACGGCGGCGGTGAGCTGCGGAGAGCGGACGGCAGTCAAAATTAGAAATTTTTCTATTTCTGCCGGACGCCGGAGCTGTGCGGAGGCAACAACGACATCCTCTGTCCCCAGATGACTGTTGAGTGTTGTAAGAAGAAGTGGGGATGTCACACAGTGGTAAAAATGGATTTGTCCCAACTTTTTTGGGATTTGTTGATGCCATGAAATTTTGAAACATATTTTTTCCCTTAAAATGATACATTCTCTCAGTTTAAACTTTTGATCTGTGATTTGTGTTCTGTTCTGAATAAAATATTAGATGTTGACACCTCCACATCATTGCATTCAGTTTTTATTCACAATTTGTTTAATGTCCCAACTATTTTGGAATCCGGTTAGTAATTCACGTAGGCTGCATGGATGCATCCTGTCATCACTGCAAAACCACCAGAACTGAGTTTAACAAACTTCTGGAATTTCTCAACACCTGTGGCAAATACCGTAAGAGTTTATAATCTGTAGGACAAAACTATTGTTATTGCAAATTAATTATTTCCTGAGGAATTACAAAAGTTTGTATTACATTCTGTGTATGTATATATATATATATATATATATATATATATATCAGTGACGTGCGGTGAGGTTCATGGCTGGTGAGGCACACTGACTTCATCACAGTCAGATCTTATATACATGAACCCTACAGAGTAGTGTATTCGCCATTTGATTGGAAGCAGTTAACGGGTTGTGTTTAAAATTTCATATCAGCAATCTTTACACATACAAACAAACAATGGTGAGTCCAGCTAACAACAAACAACAACACAAACCCACACCCCACTGAACATAAGAGGATCTGCGGTGGAAGTCATCTCCATCTACAACTACTTGGGTGCACAGTACACAATGAATGACTACATCAGCTGGAGCAACAACACCACCAGCCTGATCAACAAAGGTCATCGGAGACTCTACTTCCTCAGACAGCTGAGACGAGCTGGTCTGAGAAGCTCAGTCCTCACCTCCTTCTACAGGTGTGCAGTGGAGAGCATCCTGTGCTCCAGCATCAACATGTGACATGGAGGCTGCACAGAAGATGTTGGAGTCAGTCTCCCCACTATCACAGACATCTACACCTCCAGATGCAGGAAGAGGGCCACCTGCATCATGAAATACCCACTCACCCAGCACACTCACTCTTTGCCCCACTCCCCTCAGGACGGAGTTTGAGGAGCATCAAGTGTAGAACCACTAGACTGAGGAACAGCTTCTACCCCGAGGCTGTTAGACTCATGAATATCTAACCAGAATAATCACTGTCAAATATCACATAATGTTGCTGCTGATCTGTTTCATGTTGCTGTGTTCATTCGTGCCCATCTGCTCATACAGACTCATGTTCGTGCTGCTGTTTGGAGTGTTTTTTTTCTATGATATTAGTGATTAGTGTTTTGTTAGTTGATGTTTTTCTTAGTTGATGTTTTTCTTAGTTCATATCTTAGATGTTATTACTGTTCTTCTTTTACATTTTATTGTTGGATGTAACTGGGACCCTGTATATATATATATATATTATATATATAATATATATATTTAATATTTATATATATATCTGTGTATATATTGTCTTGTTTCATCATCACATGTACCACATGTTGTGCCAATGACAATAAAGATCATTCTCTGACCTAATACAAACCGTAGCACACAAAAAAGTCCCAGGACATATTCAGCAACGGCAGAAGCACGTCTGTCCTCACTCACATCATCAAAGCCCAAGAAGGCCTCCTTCACCTCACAGTCCACTTCAGTTGTAGCCACATAACGCAGTATGACAGAGATCTGAGCCTTGTTTGTGACATCTGTGCTCTCATCAACTTCTACAGCAACAAATGGGGCTGCACTGATTTCATTTTTAATGTCATTCCTGATTACATCACCGACTGCTTCAATTAAATCATTCTGTATTCTGTTAGACAAGCCAGAAAATACAGTAGATGTCTCCAGATGTCTAGCTAGCCTGTCATTATTTTCAGCTAAAACATGCAATAATTCAACATAGTTGCCACGATTGGCAGAGCCTGCACTTTCATCATTTCCACGAAAAGCTAGCTGCTGCTTTGCTAGGAAGCAGGTGGCCTTGATCAGATATTTTAAAATTTCTCTGTTTTCTTTTACCTTGGCGTTGTGGATGCTGATGTTGAGTCGTTGCTGTTCGTCCAAAGCCAAGTCAATCCTGGACATCCCGAACGTTTTTAGCGCAATCTGACTTTGAATATGGGTGGCCGACTGCTCATGTTTATTGAGGCTTCTTGGCAAATTTTTCAGGTCACAATATCCCATCCGAGTCCAGACATTGTCAGAAGTTGAGAAAAGCAGGCAGGAGTAGCAGAAAAGGCGGTTTCTTGCTGGACATCCACACAACCAGCTTTTTCGTGTGTACCACTCTGTTTTAAAAGAGCGAGACTTATGTCCAGTAGTCTGAAGAAGACCTTTTAGCTCCGGTGTTGGTCGTCCTTTTAATAATACTTCCTGCTTGGACTGAAAATCCAATTGAGAAAATTGTTTTAGTTTACTAATGTACTCCTCCATTGCAAAATTATAGCTAATATCCAATCTGTCACGCTTCCGAGTCCTTCAACGGTGCGGAGCAGGTGTTGCTGAGTGGGCACTGGGCATAGCCCCTCCTCCTCCTCCTCTGCTACAGAAGCTACGAGCAGCAGTGCGGCGCGCCGCGATCAGCAACTCACAAACGTTTATGATCACTCAGCAAAAAAAAAAACACGTTACAGTATTTAAAGAAAAATAAGAAAAAAATGGTGATTTTGATTAAAAAATAACTTAAAACTGGTTTAGTGTTAAGTAAAATAAGTTTATAATACAAATCAAAGGATAAATACAATAATTACATTTTTTTTTTCTTTTTTTTCCATGATGACAGGGGAGGCACGGCCTCACTTGCATCCCCTGACCGCACGTCACTGATATATATATATATCACAGTAAAACCACTTAAAATATTATTTTGAATGAAACTTGTTGATGACAACATGAGTTATTGTTTGTTGTTAAAGCATTTTAATAAGTGGACAGTATTGAAGTGACTGTTCTGATGATATGTCAACAAATATTTAAACTAATATACTAGAAATTTTCTATTTCTGAATTCCTGGATATGTTGGTGTAGCAGAGCGGCCAAAAGGGTGCGTCAGGAGCGTTTTGACACGTTTGGTGGGTACCCGGCATTAGCTCCACACTTCACTTTAGACTGCAGTAAATAAATACATACCTGTGTAACCCTGATGTTTGGTTTGATACCAGTGAACTGATGAATCGCTCACCCAGGAACTCTTCTCAGCTTCACAACATTTATTAACATGAACTTCATCTGTAACAGAAAAAAAACATGTGGTTGGTGGTGGTCTGACATGTAGCTCCTGCCCCAACTCTGAGAACGTCAGGCAGTAAAAAATGCTGTCAAGCCAGTCTCCACTTCCAAAATGATGGTTTTGTTGTGCACACAAACACTATGAATTATGGTAACCTTTGTGAGTTTTCAAAATAAAAGCTGTTAATGACGTCATACTTGCTGTTGTTACAAAATTATTTGTGGATGATTTATTTATATTATTATTTATTATATAATATGAACTGTTACCATCAGGGAAAAGGTACAGATCAATCAAGACAAGAACAAACAGATTTAAATATAGTTTTTATCTGTCCACCGTTACTGAACTTAACAAAATCTGTAATAAAAACTGAATAAGGGACAACTGGTGTAATATCAATCTGCTTGTGTTGCACATTTGGAGTGTTTCAAACCTGTTATTAACTTTAATACAGTTTATATTTTTATATTGTTTTATATTTTACTGTTTTTACTTTTGTTCTGGGAAGCAAACCCAGATTTCACTGTATTCATGTGCAATGATAATAAAGGTCTCTTCTATTCTATTTTGCAGCAGGTTTTGAATTGTCTTCTGCTGAACTTGATCCACCACAAAGACTGTGTGGTTCACAGAGTTTCTGCACAAATCAAAATATGAAACTTTAAATTAAAATGTTCTCAGAGAACAATAAGTATAATTTTTATACACTCTAACCAGAAACCTCCAGTGATTTTGGTCGACATAATAATAATAACAATGATAATAATGAATTCAATTTATAACACACTTTTCATTAGTGAAAATCTCAAAGTGCTACACACATTCATACACCGGTAGCGGCAGACTACCGTGCAAGGTGCTTTCCAGTCCTACCAGGAGCAACTCGGACAAATGGACAAATGGACATGGACAAAGAACACAAAGCTCTTGTAATTTGCAGAATTTGCCAGTAAAAAGAAACACTTGATGTTAAAATGCTACAAATGTCATTTATGAAATTAATGTATAATTTTAACTGTTGTTTTTCCAAATGTTATTGTCACTTAAAAATATTAAACATATAAATTATTTAAAATGAAACATTCCTGTTTTTACTTGAACTATGTTGCATTTCAATGAGACAAACTTTCTGCACAGTAATGATGTGATTTGTGATAAAGTCGTACTTACCCTCACTGTTTCTACAACATCCTGAAGAACGAGCAACAAACACAGCAACTTAGGGAAAATTACATGGAAAATGTCCAACTTTGGAGGGCCTTTATTTTGAAATTCCACATGAGATCTTGGTGACATTTGGTGAGCAACATCTGGAGATGTTCTACAGTCAGCCTGAAGTGAGACTGGTCACTGGAAACTAAGAGTTTTGTTTTAATATTAATGGAAACTTCAGGGAAAACAATTTAACATTCTCACATAATGAACATACAAATAACCACAAAACAGAGACAAAAGTTAAATATTATGGATCCATATTCA
>JBBPBX010033802.1:0-14901 GCA_038048925.1 Garcialebias charrua
CACTACTAAGATCATAGACTTTCATGCTGGACGAGGTTTTCTCACAGGGTGGTGTCTCTGGGCTATGACTGTTGGGGACTACAGGTAGTTAAATTGTTGATGACTAGTTAAGACTGTTGGGAACAAGTTAAGACTGTTAGAAACTAATTAATATTGTAGGAGACTAGTTAGACTGTTGGGGACTAGTAAATATTGTTGGGACTAGTTAAGACAGTTGGGAACTAGTAAATATTGTTGGGACTAGTTAAGACAGTTGGGAACTAGTTGAGACTATTGGGGACTAGTTACGACTGTTTATGACAAGACAGTTGGGAACTAGTTAACACTGTCAGGGACTAGTTAAACTGTTTATGACTAGTTAAGACTGTTGGGAACAAGTTAAGACTGTTGATGACTAGTTAAGACTGTTGGGAACAAGTTAAGGTTGTTGATGACTAGTTAAGACTGTTGGGGACAAGTTGAGACTTGGAAATTAATTAATACTGTTGGAGATTATTTAAGACTGTTGGGGAACTAGTAAATACTGTTGGGGACTAGTTAGAACTGTTAGTGACTAGTTAAGACTGTTGAGGACTAGGTAAATCTTTTGATGACTAGTTAAGACTGTTGGGAACAAGTTAAGACTGTTGATGACTAGTTAAGACTGTTGGGAACAAGTTAAGGTTGTTGATGACTAGTTAAGACTGTTGGGGACAAGTTGAGACTTGGAAATAAATTAATACTGTTGGAGATTATTTAAGACTGTTGGGGAACTAGTAAATACTGTTGGGGACTAGTTAGAACTGTTAGTGACTAGTTAAGACTGTTGAGGACTAGGTAAATCTTTTGATTACTAGTTAAGACTGTTGAGGACAAGTTAAGACTGTTGAGAACTAATTAATATTGTAGGAGACTAGATAAACTGTTGGGGACTAGTGAATATTAATGGGACTAGTTAAGACAACTGTTTATGACTAGTTAAGACTGTTGGGAACAAGTTAAGACTGTTGATGACTAGTTAAGATTGTTGGGGACAAGTTGAGACTTGGAAATTAATTAATACTGTTGGAGATTATTTAAGACTGTTGGGGAACTAGTAAAAACTGTTGGGGACTAGTTAGAACTGTTAGTGACTAGTTAAGACTGTTGAGGACTAGGTAAATCTTTTGATGACTAGTTAAGACTGTTGGGAACAAGTTAAGACTGTTGATGACTAGTTAAGACTGTTGAGGACAAGTTAAGACTGTTGAGAACTAATTAATATTGTAGGAGACTAGATAAACTGTTGGGGACTAGTGAATATTAATGGGACTAGTTAAGACAGTTGGGGACTAGTTGAAACTATTGGGGACTAGTTAAGACTGTTGATGGCAAGACTGTTGGGAACTAGTTAACACTGTCAGGGACTAGTTAATACTGTTGGGGACTAGTTAAAACTTTTAATGACTAGTTAAAACTGTTAATGACTAGTTAAAACTTGGGGACTAGCTAAGACTGTAAGGGACTAGTTAAACTGTTTATGACTAGTTAAGACTGTTGGGAACAAGTTAAGACTGTTGATGACTAGTTAAGACTATTGGGGACTAGGTACAACTGTTGATGACTAGTTAAGCCTTGCAGACTAGTTAAGACTGTTGGGGACTAGTTAAACCGTTTATGACTAGTTAAGACTGTTGGGAACAAGTTAAGACTGTTGATGACTAGTTAAGACTGCTGGGGAGAAGTTAAGACTGTTGAGAACTAATTAATATTGTAGGAGACTAGTTGGACTGTTGGGGACTAGTAAATATTGTTGGGACTAGTTAAGACTGTTGGGGATTAGTTAAGTCTGTTGATGACAAGTTAAAACTGTTGTGAACTACTTAAGACAGTTGTGAATTTGTTAACACTGTTGGGGACTATTTAAGACTGTTTATGACTAGTTAAGACTATTGGGGACTAATTAAGACTGTTGGGGACTAGTTAAAACTGTTGATGACAAGTTAAGACATTTGGGAACTAGTTAACACTGTTGGGGAGTAGTTAACACTGTTGGGAACTAGTAAAAACTGTTGATGACAAGTTAAGACGGTACTCGTAAGCACAGTTGGGGAGTAGTTAGCACTGTTGGGGACTGGTTAAAACTGTTGTCAACTAGTTAAGACGGTTGTGAATTTGTTAACACTGTTGGGGACTAGTTAAACGGTTGGGGACTAGTTAAGACTGTTGGGAACTATTTAAGACTGTTGGGAACTATTTAAGACTGTTAATGACTAGTTAAGACTGTTGGGAACTATTTAAGACTGTTAATGACTAGTTAAGACAGTTGGAAACTAGTTAATACTTTGGGGACTAGTTGACGACTCAAAATAACACTGTTTCAGTTGCACCCTTGCTAAATTCCATGTTTGAAACCAAGTGATCAACTGTTTGTTTGGCCCAGTTTTAGGAAATTGTGTATTTGCATGTGCGCAGTTTGTGAAAGACTGCATGTTAACTCAACAACAGTTTCCAGGTTAATTATTTCATGCATTGAAGTATTCTTTTGAAGTAAAGGGTTGGATCGACTTTCCCTGTAATGATTACTGCTGATCGGCATGATTAGACGTGCACATTCAGGGCTGTAGCCTCAGATGTTTTCTGTTGTGAGGACTTCTTAAAACACACATGTAGCTCTCCAGAATTACAGAAACTAAACTGAGAACGATTGGAAACGGGTTTGAGAAGCCCACAACACAATTTGCACCCAACATAGTTTCCCTCACAAATGCTATTTAACTGGTCACCAGTGAGATGCTAGGTTTGATGCTAAGTGTACAGAAGTTAGACATGATACGTAGAAATATGAGATCTGCTCATAAACGGAGCCAAAGCGAGGGGTTTAGTCCTCTGATGGAGGAGAAATGCACAACCAGGCACAGCTTCACAGTGAGACAGGTTATCTGACTCTGTGTCAGACTATTCCAATAATGTCTGATTCTATCTTGGAAAAAAATCAATATAAATTAAAAGTTTATATACTCGGCTCGAAGTTGTCCTCGTTGACGTGCAAACTCCGACTGACGATCCATCTCTGTCCTGATAAATCAAAGGCCGCTCTCGATCGTTTCATACTCCCGACGTTGCGCTGGCTTGAATTTAGAGTGAAGACGTGTTAATTTCATTTGGGAATCGAGGCGGAGCGTCAGCCGCATTTAAATGTAGCTGCCACGTCTCATCTTCTGACGGCGCTCGCCATTAAAAACCGAACTCGACCTCGTTCGAGTTGGATGGAGTTGAGAGGACCTGAGAACATGTTGGACGCAGTCGGCTTCAGGACGGGTATCAAAGCTTTACCTTGATCCTGTCATGTTTCATTGTTTTCTTCCTCGCTGTGCCACCCTGCTGCTCCAACATCATTTACTGTCTGCCCCCCCGCCCGCCTCAAAGCCCTGATAAATGAACACAACCTCCCTGTTTTAGTCAGCAGCTCAGAGTCACCGACTTCAAAGCCGGGGATATGAATAATCAAACTGTTATTTTTAGCTTTTCCTCTTTGTGGTACTGACCTGACTTCATGATCTTTCTCCTCCCTCCATCCTGCCTTCTCTTTCATACAAACTCCCTCTCTTCCCGTCTGAACATTCCTCCTCCTCTCATTCTCTGCAGATCGCCGATTTGTACAAAAAGCAGCAGCAGATTCAGAATCAAGGAGACAAAGCAGACCCAGAGGACTACTACTGATAATCTGCAGTCGTCAACAGGGATTGATAAATAATGGGAATTTAGCAGATTTCATTATAATTGTAAATATATTCTCCTTTTTTTTGTATTGTTGAAAGTAAATAAAGGCTCTTGCCAGTTTTAAGCATCCTGTAATTTGTTATTGATTTATTGGAGCTGCTCCTTCACTATATTTTCCCCCTTTGAGAGCCAGAACTGTGTAAACATCTCCACACATACAGTGCACGTAATTCCCTAAAACGTCATCGATTCTGCAGTTGCTACGTACCTGCTGCTCGTAGATCTGCATCAGAAATTCACTGCAAAAAATTTAAATCCCGTTTAAACGTGCAGGCGCAATACCAGTTCTTTTAAGTGGCCCGTTCAGTTGGGCTTGGGGAGGACAAGCCAAGGAGACTGCTGGCTGCCTGCAACGATTTTAGGACTAGAAATAGATGACGAGTTGACAGTTGCTCAAACAGCAGGACAAAAAAAAAAAAAAACAGAACTGCGAGCTTGCATTAGATTAGACGAAATCTACTAACTGTCCAAACTGGATCAATCAGAGATATGAGGAAGAAGGGAAGGCCGGGGGCAGCAGTACAGCCAAGGACGTGCGATAGTGGCGTGGAATAATAATAATAATAATAATAAACTTTATTTGTATAGCACCTTCCTACAATGCCTTGCATTGACCAAGGTGCTTAACAGGATAAAAAGATGAATAAACTGGAACAATAAATCAATGAAAATAGAATAAGAAACAACAGCAATAAAAGAAGCAATGGAAATAAAAAATGCTACATACTAAAATAACACAAGTAATAAAAGTTACACGCTGAAAGCTTTTTTGAACAAGTGGAAATAAAAAGGCAATGGAAATTAAAGAATGTTACATATTAAAATACCAGAAGTAATAAAAGTTACACACTGGAAGCTTATTTGAGCAAGTGGAAATAAAAAGGCAATGGAAATAAAAAATGCTACATACTAAACTACCAAAAGTAATAAAAGTTACACACTGAAAGCTTTTTTGAACAAGTGGGTCTTCAGTCTGGTTTTGAACAGAGTCAGATCAGAGGTGGCACGCAGCTCAAGGGGGAGGCTGTTCCAGGCTTTTGGGCCGGCAACAGAAAATGACCGGTCTCCCCATTGTTTGTACCTTGAGCGAGGCACCTCCAGCAGGTGTTGACTGGCAGATCGTAAATCTCTGCCGGGCTGATGGGCTTTCAAAAGTTCTGAGATGTACAGAGGAGCAAGTCCATTCAGAGCTTTGAAAACAAACAGGAGCAGCTTGAACTGTATCCTGAACTGAACCGGGAGCCAGTGTAGAGAGGACAGGACAGGAGTGATGTGTTCATATTTTCGTGTGTTGGTCAAAAAGCGCGCGGCAGAGTTCTGTACAAGCTGTAAACGGGAGATGGAGGATTGATTAATACCAACATACAAAGCATTACAATAGTCAAGTCTGGAGGTCACAAAGGCATGGATGGCCTTCTCCAGATCACCACGGCTGAGAAATGACTTGACTTTGGAGAGCAGTCGGAGCTGAAAGAAGCTGGTCTTGACAACAGAACTGATCTGTTTATCAAACTTTAAGTTGGAGTCAAGCTGCACTCCAAGATTTCTGACCACCGGGTTGAAGTGGGGGAGGGGGAAACCAACACTGGGACTGGGAAGGATGTTGCTGGTGTCACCAGGTGCACTAAATAAAATGCATTCAGTTTTATCTGTGTTTAGGTGGAGGAAGTTTTGAGAGAGCCAGTGCTTAATGTCATTTAAGCAGTTGACAAGAGTTGAGTTCTCTGAAGATTTAAAGGGGGTGCTTGTGGCAGATTGAGCCACATTTTGTGGTTGTTTTAGGGTGTTTTTATTTTTTTGCACTTCAGAATGCCTTTAAATGTAAAACAAGCTGCTGTAGGAAATGATTTGAGTTGTGTAACCTTCAGGTGCACGTGCAAAGACAATAGCTGCACGTGAAGCAGAGGGGAAGTGTTTGAGTGCAAATAAATCAAGTTTCATATTGACCAACATGAAAGTTGTCCCGGCTAATGACTGATTTTAACACGTTTGTTTCCAAATTAATTTCAATCCTTTGATCTGATGATCATTCTTTTAGTCTGAACTTGCTGCGCTGTATGGAACCATTTTAATGCCAAGTGCAAAAAAATAAGACAATTACACAAATGCAACATTTCTGCTCTTCACAGATTGAGGCCATGTCAACAGTAATAAGAATGTTGAGCCGGTTTGTTGGGATTGAGAAGGAGCTGATTTAAAAGGCAAAGCATTTACTGGTCCAACTACAGTATGTTCCAACTCGCCTACGGTCAAGCGATATGGATTTTGACGCCATATGATCCTGGATACAAGAAGCTGATTATGGGCTCAAGCTTTTGAGATCTATCTATTCATTAATTTCTTTCCACTTATACCATACCACTTTATTTATAATGCACTTAAAACAGCAACAAGGTCAACCAAAGTGCTGTACAGGAAAAACAAAGGACACAGGATAAAAGCATAGATCCAAATGGAAAACGATAACTAAAAGGTTAACATTGTAGAGTACAGACAGGATTAAAAACAAGTTGCAGTGTAAAAAGCCAGGGAATAAAAGTGGGTTTTTAAGCGAGACTTAAAAACAGTGAGAGTGTGAGTCTGCCTGACTTATATTGGTAAATCATTCCACAATCTTGGACCTGCAACAGAGAATGCACTGTCACCTCTGAGTTTGAGACTGGTTACTGGAACCACTAGGAGCATCTGGTCTGCTGACCACAAGAGAGCGCTGTGGGACATAGCCTATGGCTGTAGCAGATCAGCAAGTTAAGAGAGGACAGAACTGTTCAGAGAGTTGGAAACATACAGGAAGGATTTTGAACTGAATTCGAAAGTGAACCGGGAGCCAGTGCAGGGAGGCCAGAACTGGTGTAATGTGCTCTCTTTTGCCTGTACCGGTTAAAAATTGGGTTGCAGCATTTTGGACCAGTTGTAATCGTGTGATGGAGGTCTGACTGGTTCCAAAAAGAAGTGAATTGCAGTAATCGAGCCTGGATGTTATGAATGCATGTATTACAGCCTCAAGGTTATTTTTGGACAATATGGGCTTCAGTTTAGACAGATCACATCAGCTAGAAAAAAACAGGATTTAACAGTTATGTTTACATGGTTAAGTTTCATGGAAGGATCCATTATCAATAATAATAATAATAATGAATTAAATTTATAACACACTTTTCATTAATGAAAATCTCAAAGTGCTACAAGGTGCAACAGAATTAAAGGTTTGTGACTGTTTCTCTAACGGGGCTAGAGAGGAAAGGTTGATGCAGTGGTTCTTGATCGTACCATTAGGAGGAAACTGCATGACTTCAGTCTTCTTCTCATTAAAACTTAAGACGTTTAAAGCAATTCAGTCCCTGATGTCAGTCAAGAAGAGGTTGAATAGAACATGCAGCAGTGTGCTCCAGTGGAAAGTAAATTTGACAGTCATCGGCGTAGAAATGAAAGTGTTATGTTGACGGAAAATGGAACCTATAGTGGCAGAAGGTATAAAGAAAAGAGAAGAGGACCGAGGATGGACCCCTGCGGTACGCCCCATTGAAGAGCTGCTTATATGAGGTCAACATGGAACAACGGGTCCAGAAGGGTAATCCAGAACCCTCACCCCGGCAGCTCCTCTTGAGGGATCCCAAAGTAGAATAAAAGGTCCCTCAAGCAAGTTGTAGGCCTTCCCTGGTCTTAAAAGGAGGACTCCAAATTAGTTGCTTGAACCAACTCTGTTGACTCCTTTCAGTTGGAGCAGCAGTCGCTCTACTGCAGGAGAGTGTTTAGTGTGTCATGTTGTTTAGTCCCTCAGTGGTTGCCACACATTATCAAATGGTAGTTGTGGTAAATCTGTTTGTGAAAATCTGGAATAGCACAGCTGTTCTCGTGTGTGCAGCTCAGACTTGTGTTTGCTGCTGATGGTCTGTTGCATCAGCAGGAGATGACGCTGAACTTAATGAGAAGTAAAAAAAAAATACATTTGTTATCCTTGTTTTCCCGTTTGTGTTGCGCGTGTTCTTGTAGAAGCGCAGATCCAGTCTGCATCATTACGTCGCTCGGCTTATCTTTGGGATATTGACGTGTAAAGTCTGCAGCATGCGGTATAATAATGTCCCTGTTTTCACATGCAGAGTGCTTGGTGTTTCCTGTCCTCAAAGGCATGTTTGTTGTGATTTCTGTGTGTGCACGTGTTCGTGGTGCATGGCCGGTGGTTTGCTTGTTATTTGTGTGTGTGGGCCGTCCTACGTCTACTGAGCTCGGTCTGAGAAAGATGCCATTATTGTCTAATGACCATGGAAATTCCTAATCCAGTTTTGACTTTCTGTTTTCCTTGTGTGTCTGTTTGTGTTTTCGTTTCTCTCTCGTTTGGGCTTTAAACGCGTCTCCTGTCCCACATGTTCTGACACTCTTCACGAATATCATTATCACGTCTTTTTTTATTCTTTACACCCCCAGGAGGGCTTGCTGCTTGTTACCAACATCTAAATTACAAACTGCACTCATCAGCGGTTCCATCCGTCTGCTTTCTTTACCCGCTTCTCCTTTGCGGGTTGTGGGGAGCTGGTCTCCAGCAGTCGCTGTGTGGGAGGCAGGGGACAACCTGGACACCCGCTTCGGATGTTATCAACCATACGTAGCGGTCATATTGCCCATTATTATCCCCATACGTAGCGGTCAGATTGCCCCTCCTGTACCTCCTAGGAGGTTTAGATGTTTGATCTGTATTACACTGTATTGGTTTGTTAAGTGTCCTTGGGTGTCCTGAAAGGCGCTTTTAAATAAAATTATTATTATTATTATTAAAGGTACGTTATCACCGTTACAATCGATGACAGCAGGCTCCGTCTTTAGCTACATGGTTAGGTTTAGAGTAAAGGGTCTTGGTTAGGTTTAGGGTTGGTCCTCTGGGTCAGGTTTAAGGTTAGGTTTAGGAAAACGGTTACATAAGCTGAAAAAAACACAACACTTCCGGGTTTACGGAAACACGCTGCCTACTCACAGCGATTATAATGCTGATAACGTTCTTTTAAACATGCTAGGAGGTAGATTGGACAGTTTCGCCGCTATATATGGGGATGATAACGGTTGATAGCGCCCATTGTATGGACTGACAACATCCGAATCCGCTGACCTGGACAGGACGCAGGGACACACGGAGACAAACGGCCATTGTCACCCACACCTGGGGACGAGCTGGTTACCAGCAGATGTTTTGGGACAACGGGAGGAAACTGGAGAAAACCCACATGCAGTGGTGGGCACCAGCCCGCTAAAGCGCAAATCCGCTAATTGCGGACCTAAACAATTTGTTTGCGCTTTAGCGGATTTACTAATTTTTATAATTCATAAGCGGATTTGCGCTTTTTCTATTTAAAATGCAGTACCGCTAATAACTAATTATCTATCAGTATTCATTGTCTTGAACAGTGGAAAGTTTAACTGTTATGAATCACAATGCACGTGATCCATTCTACAGCTCCCCTCCCAACTAACAGCAATCATTGAGAGAAGGTATATGTCTATTCTTCCTGTTGCTTTCAGTCATGTACTCCGTGCTTTGCTTTCGTCATGTGCCCATAATGCATTGCAGCGCTTCAGTTTTCCAGTAAACCGTTTTAAAATTACTTTATCGATGCATTTTTAATGAAAAATCTACAATAAACAAAAGAAAAAGACAAAGAAGCAGCCGAAATAGCAATCCTCAACACATTCAACAACTTTTTAATTTTTAGACCATGAGCGAAAGGTCTATTTTAGGAAATGACATCCCCAGCGATTCGCGGTTATAGGTAGGATGAAGGTGTATAACAGTTCATGCACCGCTAGTTGGCAGTGTAGTGCAAATATTGCATAACTTATTGCTGGCTACTACCAAGTGTTGAATTGAACTTGCGCTTTGAAATTAGCTTCCGCTAGTTTTCCTAAGACATAAGCGCTTTTGAAATTGCGGACCTAAATAACTTAATAAGCGCTTTAGAAATTGCGGCACTAATTTTTTGGACTAGCGCTGCCCACATGTGCACAGAGAGAACATGAAACTCCAATCAGAGAGGTCCCGGTCACTATGAAGCAACAGCTCAAAACCACTGCTCCACTGTGTCGTCTTCAGCGTTCAAAGCCGGCTAGAAACAAAGTGAAAGACAGAAAGAGCTAAAATCAAGCATGAAATATTAAAGGAGCAAATTGTAATAAATTGAATGGTTTTAGTGTTTGGGGTGAGATGCTAAAGCAAACAGCTGATGGATGAGTGCAGTTGGAGCTCCTTTTGGAGATGGTTCGAGTGAAAGGGACGTCTTTGGGTGTCCTCGCGTGTGACTGGGTTTTCATCATCCTTGAGCGAACATGAGCGTGTTTGTTTGTGTCGCTCATGTTTACCGAGGGGGGGCAGCTGGAGCACTTCGCATGCCTGCAGGACATCGCGTCGGGGTCTCAGCCTGTGTTCAAACAGCTGTGCTGTTAGTTCACATCAAGTCACCTGCTCAGACCTGCACCTGCAGGGGTGGGGGGTGCTGCCTCAGACCTGCCTGCTCGGCTCATGTGTTTTTCCACATGATGGACATCGACTGGAGGCTCGCTGTGTTTGAGGCAAACAGGAAATGCCCCCCAGACATGATCCTTGATCTGGTGCTGGAGCAGATAAAAGCTGAACGTTTCTGTTTTAGGATGTGTCCACCTTGGAGCGGTGAATTTTAAAGTCAAGTCATCTTTATTTATAGAGCACAGTTGAAACAGATGAACTGTTATCAAGGTGCTTCACAAACAACATCAAAGAGATTAAAAAAATTACAGAAAACGTAACACGCACTAATACCATACCATACCAACTTTATTTATAGAGCACTTTATGCACCCAACAGGACCAAAGTGCTGTACACACAATCATAAAATACAATACAATCATAAAATGGAAGGGTCTAAAAATAGTACTAAAATAATAAATTATGAATACAATAAAACAAAGTTAAAACCTCTCAGATTGTACCAAAAGCCAAAGAAAAAAGAGGGGTTTTAAGAAGACTTAAAAACAGCAAGTGAAGAGGCCTGTCTTATGTCTAATGGGTAGTTAATGGTAAAACTATGAAATTTACAGCAGTAAAAATATGATAAAAATGTACAAGAACAGCATTAAAATGAAAACACAGGATAAAATATATACACTAAGTCAGCTCACACAGAATGAAACGCCAGAGAGAAAATATGTTTTTTTAGCAGGGATTTGAACATGTGAAGGGAGGAGGCCTGCCTAATGTTGGGGGGCAGGTTGTTCCGAAGTTTGGGGCCGATGACTGAAAACGCCCGATCTCCTCGGAGCTTTAGTCGTGTTTTTGGAACCGCCAAAAGCATCTGTCGAATAATTCAGTGGTTTGCACCTTTTCAGCTGACATCAGTCGTTGAGTGTGGAGAAAAGAGCAGAATGGGTTTGTGTAGTAAAATAAACTGTTTGATGAAGAATACGGTCATGCAAAAGTGTGTTGCAGGGGTGTCCAATCCTGGCCCTTGGGGGGCCACTGTCCTTTGTGCCTGTTCCCTGCTCCATCACCTGATTCAGTGATTGAATCGCCTCTTATTGTTCTGCATGAGTCTGTTAATCACTCGCTGATTCAGATCAGTTGGAGCAGAGAAACATCTAAAACATGCAGGATGGTGGCCCTCAAGGACCAGCTTGGACACCCCTGGATAGGTTCAATATTAGCTAATTTCACACCAGTATGTCATTTTTAAGAGTAGTTTAACAAGTCTGAAATAATTATGTAAATCTGGCCCTTGTTTGGCTAGTCCAGGGGTCTGCAACCTGCGGCTCTGGAGCCACGTGTGGCTCTTTGGTTCCTCCGCAGCAGCTCATTCAAGCTTTGACTAAAACTAACATAAAACGGAATTTTACTGGATGTTATGCCCACAACAAAAAATGAACAGTTTTAGCAGTTTTCCTGTCATTTCCTTTGCAAATATGTGGATAATAGTACTAATACACAGAGTAAATTATACTCACTTTAACTTAATGCTTTATTTCTTCAACGTAAGATACTCAATTACTCGAATACATAGTGTTGTGTTCAAGACCACCTAACCCAAGACCAGAGTGTACAAAGATCCAAACAAGACAGACTTTTTGGGTCCGAGACCAAGACCCAGGGAAGGCAAGACAAAGACTAGACCAAGGCCTCAAATAAAATATATTTTTTTAATTATAAAATATTTTTTAATAAAAGTTACACACTGCAACTTTAGGTTTGCTTTTGAATGAATATATCAGCTTTTATAAAATGTCAAAGCTACATAACAAATAAGTCAGACATTCAGTGGCCTAACTTCATGTGATTCAACAATAAAATGACACAACTGTTAAACTGGAACCAGTTTCATCACATGCCAAGTCTTAAAAAACTGCAGTGGCAAAACGCTCGTCATATGTAAGTCCAAATTCAAGATCAAGGATAACCATGTTGTTGCATTAGTTACAAATATATTCTTTGTGATTTAAATAGGTGAATTTTATAACTGATGATATGGTAGACATGTTCTCCCGCGCTCAGACAATCACTTCTCATTTTGTTGGAGTGACCAGTGTTGCCAGATAGAGTTGAGGTTTTCCAGCCCAAAAATCTGTTAAAAACTGCCAAATCACGCAAAAATCTGCTCAATCAACATATTGTTACAGTACAAAGTATATTTACTGTTTGAACATGAATGCACATCAGTATAAGTCAAGGTAATTTAACAATATGTGGCAAAATGCAACAATCCAACAAAAATCTTCCCAGAGTTCCCAGCAAAATCAGAATGAAAACTACCCAAATGGCAGTAATCCGCCCAATCTGGCAACACTGGGAGTGGCTTGTGTGAGTGAAAGGGGGTGGGCGTGACAGCGGTAACAAAAAATGTATTTTGCAATGAGTCACGTTATCGCTTGGATTTGAACCAGTACATTTTGCATCCAATAAAAACAAAAAATTTGACAAATAAACTAGACAATATTCTGGCAATTTAGTGATATTTACACAGTTGTGGTCTTGACTGGACTTGAAATAAAATCCTGAGTCCTCAATGACCGAGACAAGACCAAGACCATCAAAAAGTGTCAAAACTGGTCTTGAGTACTACAACATTACCACTATAAAATAAAAATCACATAAGCCTGCACAGTTCACTGTTTTAGTTTTTAAAAATTGGTAAAAATAATTTATTTTTTTCTTTTAAAAAATCCAATCTTCTGTGATGGACTGGAGACCTGTCCAGGGTGTCCCCTGCTTCTCGCACAGTGACTGCTGAATATGGACACCAGTGACCCAAAAAGGAAGAAGCAGGTAAAGGGGATGGATGGATGGATGGAATCCACTCTTTTATTTGGTCTCAAAATGTAAAAATATCAATAAATGTTAATCATTGGAGGTTTTTAGTTTAATAATTTCTTGCCTACCAGAAAAAGCCTCATCTAACAAACTTCAAGTGGCCCATGGGCCACCAGTTGATAATGACAATTGTAACAGGTTTTGCTTCCCTGGACACGTTTAATTTAGAGCATGAAGGGGCAGAAATGGCTTTTTTGATCGTAAAGGTTGCAGACCCCTGGGCTAGTCATTAGCCTAGCCTGGATGAAGACTTCAGCTCTTTTGTCGACCCTACATCGTCTTCTGTCTGATGTCACAGATGATAAGCTGCTGATAAATTTGACAGAAAATCACTTCAGGAATCAGACTATCTCTTTAAAGCGGAGTTATGGGTTACGTCTGTCTGCAAAGAAAAAACGAGGGCAGCTATTAATAAACGGACGAAGCCAGGTTTCACCTTTCTGTCCTTTTGGTGCCTTCGCCTCCCTCCCTCACCCATTTCTCCCACATAAGCTATTTGTCTTTTTCACAATGCCTCTTTCTCCACCCCGAGAACAATGCGTTTGTTCTCCTCCACCTCCTTGCCGTCCCCTCCTTCCCTTCCAATCCCTCCATCCATTTGTTTGGTGCTCTCTGTGACATCTCTGCCATGCCAGGCCATGGGAGGGAGGGCGGGACAGACCCGGCCTTTGTCCCCGGCCGAGCCCACGGAATATCAATAGTGTCGTTCTTGAGCAGGAGCGCCGAGCGTTTGCCAGTAACCTTTTAGATTTGATGATGTCAGGCGCCCTCTTCTTCTTTCTTTTTTTTTTGGAAGGCCTTTGTATGATGTCTCTCGTCCTGAAGTTTCCATTTTAGCAGGTTCTGAACATAAAGGACAGGGAGAAACTGTGACTCATCAGGACTCTGCAGCTCGGTTTCACTGAAACAAGTTGAGTCTGGCTGCAAAGTCTGCAAATTAAATGAGAATGTTTCACAATAAAGTAGATGCAGAGTAATCTTAACCTATGAAATGAGCATTCTTTGAAAGAATGCATTGCCTGCCTGATGTTTTGAATAAAATTCAAGATTTGTTAGCACTCAGAGTACGTGGTTGGTTTGAACCAATTTGGATTCAGGGACCCCCTCATAACCCTCATGTTTATTAAGTACTTCAGGAATCACCAGACTATCCCTTTATACTTGCATAATGTAAACGTGCCATTCAAAAGTTATGACAATATCAAAATATTAAACTTCATTTAAATTTCAGCTTCTTATCAAAACTTGGAAAAATAAACTTGGCATTCAAAAGCCATATCAAAACTCTGGCAAAGTAAAATTAACATTGAATTGGTTGTGTTGTCAACCTTGCAGTAGTGCAAACATATAAATAGATTAATCTCTTTAATGCAATGGAAATATTTGTGTAACATTAATACTTAAGACCTATTCTTTAATAGTGTTAATACAATTTTTACACTTTTAAACACTGTATATTTTTCATTCGATACACGCTTAATTAACACTTTTAATTTCTACTTCCAAAAATTACAGTTTTGAGATAATTAACAGAATCAAAAACCACTTTAAAACTTTACCTATTCACATAATGAACATAAATGTATTGCCACTTCTTCAATTGATTACATAAAACTGAACAGGATCATTACAGCAGTAGTCATACCAAGTAACGGGGTACTTAACATGTAAACCAATTGATGCTGGAACGCAAATGGTAGGCGGGGTCCTCTCCAAGAACATTTTTAATAAAATTGATGGATGCAATTTCCTGAATTTTGATGTATTTTAACAGGTTCATTCTGTCTACATGCTTTAAAAAATAATATATATACTGTATGTATATATATATATATATATA
>JBBPBX010033802.1:15606-27475 GCA_038048925.1 Garcialebias charrua
TATATACATATATATATTTGTATATATATATACATATATATATATATACATATATATATATATATATATATATATATACTGTATACAGTATACTGTATATACCGTATATATTTGCAGACCCAAAATCATCAGCTAATAAACCCCTGGGGATCCAGAAACCCCAGTTTGAGAACTACTGGACTATTAGATACAACCACACCAAGTTTTAGCTTGATATCTGCAAAACCGAGTTATATCCATTTTTGTGCTGGCTAAAGTTGATTGGCTGTGGCTGCCATCTTGAACTGGGTTGACTTAAAAGGTTAATCATTGTAGATGTTCATCCAATGATTACTTTCCAAAAGATCAACCGTCGTGCATTGGTTCATGCAATGTGATCGGTTCCAGCTAGAAGTGTGTGTCGGTATGAACTCAGCTGCAACCACGCCAACGTTTAGTTCAATGTCCGTATTGTCTGAGTTTGTCATTTTTGTGTTTAAGGTTACTTAGCTGAGGTGGCCATCTTGAATGGGGTTGACGCCAAAAATCAACCAGTTCTGAGTGGTTCATGAAATATTTTACTAACTCTGCAAATCAACACACACAGTTGCTCTACCGTCAAGCAGCCGCAGACAAAGTGAACTCTGTGAATTCTCTAAGACGATGGATGCACTTAAGTCGTGTATTTTTGTCGTTGAGCGTTCCCTCCTTCGCGCGGCGGGTTGTCAACCTGTGTTCAATTAGAAAACCTAGATGGCACCGCTTTATTTATGTTTAATCCTGGCTCCCAGCCTCCACTTTAACAGTTTTCTGGCCAATTGCTTTGCACGGCTCATTTGGCTTGTTTGAGTATGGAAATGTCTCATTTGATTATTCGACCCCTGCAGCATAGCGGTTGATTTAGTCATAACCGCTTTCTGATGGGTTTATGATGATGGCAGAGCTTGTTGTTCCCGCTTCGTTTAGGCCCACGCAGAGGCTCGTGCTCCATGGGAGGGGAGAGTGGTTGCAGAGCACACTTCACTGGATCATTGTTGGCAGTCATTAGTCGTATGACCTTTGTGTGCCTCTCTTTGTGCTGCCCCATCTTGACTGGCAGCAAACCCTTGAGCAGCGCCGTCTCTGAACGCTCTCTGTGGTAGCCTTCACTCAGCTGTGACCAACGGCACTAAACCTCCCAGGAAAAATATCAGACGGATGAAGTTGACAGTATTCTCTATCAAGTACAGCTTGAGATGCCGTCTCTGTTTCTGACTGTGTATGATAAGTTGTCTGTTAGCAAAATACAGGTAGTCCTCGACTTACGACGGAGTTCCGTTCCTACGGCGCGTCGTAGGTCGAAAATCGTTGTAAGTCGGAAAACACATACACACTGGCCGCCACCTATACACGTACATGCACGATACTGTACAGTTACCAAGCACTTCGCCTATCCTAACACAGTACCCTACATAATTATCAAAAAACCTACAGTACAGTACATTTGGAGCCATAATGAAAGACAAAAAGAGTTAATTTCTTACTAGGAGCTGGTCAATTCTTCCTCCGTCTGTTAGCATGTTAGCTCGTGCACCTCCGAGCTCCTGCAGCTTCATTTGGTCCACAGCGTTTATAGCAACGTATGTTAGCATGTTAGCTCGTTGCTCAGCTGTAGCCTCTGCCTTGTAAACCTCCGCTCCAAAAAATAAGGTCTCTGTATTTCCACGCGCGGTCCAGAGTTAGCATATTGGCCCTTCCTGACCTCCTCTGCTCCGGTCTCTCCTGTAAGTTTCCAGCACCTCAAGCTCCCCCTCCCACCCTCCTGTAAGTTTCCAGCACCTCAAGCTCCCCCTCCCACCCTCCTGTAAGTTTCATTTCAGTAAGTTTCGTTTCAGTATTTTCTGGTGTAAAGGCGCATAAACCACGTAACTCGAACAATGCTTTTCAATGGGAGGGCGTTCGTAACCGCGAAATGTCGTAACTCGAGACCGTCGTAAGTCGAGGATGACCTGTATTTCATGAACCATTTATCTATTATCGTTGCCTGCTTCTTCCTTTCTGGGTTGCGGGGTCACTGCTGGTGCTCATGTCCAACTGTCACTGTGTGAGAGGCGGGGGACACCTTGGATGGGTCTCCAGTCCACCACAGGGACACATAGAGACAAACAACCATTGACTCTCTCTCAAACCTAGGGACATTTTAGAGTTACAAATCAGCCTAACATGCATGTTTTTAGTCTGTGGGAGGAAACCGGAGTACCCAGAGAAAATCCATGCATGCACGGAGAGGACATGCAAACTCCACACAGAAAGGCCCCCAACCAGGATTCGATCCAGCGACCTTCTCGCTGAGAAGCAAAGCTCCAACAACTGCACCACCGTGCCGCCCTATTTCATGAACCAGTGGTCAAGTTTGAATGAAGCTGTCAGGGCGTAATCCAGGGATGAACACAACTACATTTACATTTATTAATACTGTTTACATTTATTACTACTGTTTACATTTCCACTACTTTTATATCTACACCACTGCTGATACATATACAGTATTCTCTGACCAGCCTTATTTAAGGATGCCCAATGTGCCTTACTGCATATGCCACTTTTGCCTCTATAACAACATCACATCATATTCTGTGTGGCTGTAATTGAGACTGATCCCCAACTTATACTGAGCACTAACAGTTGATGTGAGATCTGTGTTTAATACTAGCATTACTTGTTGAAGTCAACTTTGCCTTTGTCTGATATCAAAGTAGTTCATGAACCACTTGATGGATTTTAATCAAACTTTCTGGAAATAATCAGTTGATGTGTCTTTATAAGAATTCAACTTTTGAAGTAATTCCATTGAAGATGGCCGCCGCAGCTAGCTGACCTTATAAAACAGAAAAAATTGCTATAATTCAGTCCGCTTTAAAGATATTGTTCCAAAGTTAGGTGCAGCTGAGAGTCATTTACAACACGTATGTACTACATGTGTTACACATTGTGTGAGATCTTTGCCTAAATCTGTGGCAATAATTGTTGTTAGTTTATTAGCAAAATATTGCAGGAGTGTATTTAAATAAAAATCCCATGAAGTAATCTGTGAACATCTACAACTAATGAACCTTTGGAGTCAACCCAAATCAAGACACTAATCAACATTAGCCAACACCAAAGTGACTGTAACTCTGTCAGTTTTGCAGATACCGAGCTAAATTTGAGGTGGTAGCAGCTGAGAGTCATTCACAACATATACGCTCCACATGAGGTTGTGTATGATATTTTGAAAGTTTGACTAGATATTTGAGCGGCTTCGGATGTTATCAATCCACTAGATGGCCGTTATTAGTTGTTATCCCCATATGTAGCGGTGAAAGTGTCCCACCTAGTAGGTTTAAAGGTACATTATTATCCTTATCGCTGATAAAAGGCAGCGTCTTGCCGGGGTAAACCAGGAAGTGTCTTTTATTTTTTTCAGCTTTTCCTAAACCTAACCTTAAACCTGACCCAGAGAACCAACCCTAAACTTAATACCCTTATGCCTAAACCTAACCAAGACCCTTTACTCTAAACCTAACCATGTGAAGCTATTATGAGCTCTAACAAAGCTAAAAACGGAGCCTATTATCATTGCTACCAACCGTTGGTAGCAATGATAATAGGCTCCGTTTTTAGCTTTGCTAGCGCGCGCACACATTTTACAACGCTAACAACATACCTTTAAACCCACTAGGAGGTACAAGAGGGGCAGTCTGACCGCTACATATGGGGATGATAATAACTAATAACGGCCATTTAATGGTTGATAACATTCGAAGCGGGTGGATATTTTGAACATGTAGTAATTTCTCAGCGTAAGATGCAGGTGATTCCTTGAAATAATGTCTGGACTTTTGTTTATTTTTAATATTTTGCTAACGATTCTGTCAAAGGATCCCAACTGAATCCGCTCTGTTGATTTTAACTGGTGTTTAATGACGGGACCACATCAGATACAACGGAAAACAAGTTTGATGAAGGCTGACCAGGGAAGAGATTTAATTTGCATGCTGACTCTCGCCTGAAGTACTTCCCTTCTTAAGACATCTCTAATACCAACAGCTGATCCATATCGCCGCGTCGCATCAGCGGACTCGTATAATTCTGAAAATATTTCCAAATGGATCCACAGATTGAATCTCTTATCAGTCTTTTCTTGCTGGTACCTTTCTCTCCCCCCACCCCCAACCTCCTCTCTATTATTTAGCAGCAGATAAGCCCTCCATCTCTTACCTTAGTGTGCTATATCACTGCCAACAAGAGAAACGGGGGGGTTTCGTTCTATATGTGATACAGTTCCTCTCCTGCCAGGCGCAGCCGCTCAGCCATCAGTCGGTGCTGACGAGTTTGGGTCCTGGCCATGTTCTGCACCTGCCAGACTCCTAAAGAATCCCCCTCTGTTCCTCTGGGGGCCTCCAGGCAGGATCTGCCACAACTGTTAAGGATGTCGCGATTTAGACATTCAAGCCAAGGCTTAGGCTCCGTTGATGGCGCCAACAAGTTGTCAGATGGTCCGTTTTGTTTGGCTGATCCATCAGCGGGGGGTATTTGAGGTGTTGGGATGAATGAGCGGTCGGGGTTTATCACTATCGGCACAAAAAATATCGCCTCAGATGTGGAGAAGAAGTAGACATGTTGCTTAACGGTTTGCTGCCGTCGTGCTCAAGAGATTTTTTTTATTTTGCAGAAGTGATCCTTGAGTTTTAAGCTCAGAAAACTTGAACTTCAGTAAAATTAAGGCGAGTGGATGGAGTGGACATCCTTGTTGAGGATGTCTTGTTATCGACGAGAGGGGAAGACTGAGTCAAATCACGAGTGCATTCAGCTTGTGTGTTTGTTAAAAGCAGAGGAGAACTGCTGCTGGGCTGTAATTTTCTGCATGTATTACTTCGCCAGCAGCTAAATGAATGCATATTTATGGCGTGTGACATAATGATGAAATGAAGCCTTCAGAAATGAGTCTTATTTTCTAGGAGCTCCTCTGCTCAACCTCTTTTTAATATAAAATGTCTTTCTGCGATTGCTTTGCTTATGAATCTTTGCATCTTCTTTTCATCTCAGCCCATCTGCACAGTAGTCCATCTACTTCGCGGTTCTTTTATCGTGGACTCGCTCTATCGCGGTTTTTCAAAAATAAGATTGGACATGACGCAACTGGCTGATTGATTGATGAGCTGCACGATTGGCATGGAATTTCATTTAAAATGATTTATTTTAAATTATTTAGCACCTGCTACACATTTGTGCAGCCCATGCTGCAGGATAAACGACGTCCTGCAGCTGATCAGCTGTTCTCTGTGCAGAGCGGAGAAGTGGGCGTGGCCAAGAGCGCTTGCAGATGGCTGAGAGCAGCGGAGGCAGGGAGCTGAAATCATGACATTCTGTGCTCTTTTAACATTTAGAGTTTGTAAAATTAGAATATTACGAGTGTGGGAAGGGTTTAAATGCTTATATATATATATATATATATATATACAAGTATATATATATATATATATGTGTGTGGTCCTCGACTTATGAACGAGTTCCGTTCCTACGGCCTTCGTAACACGAAAATCGCCGTAAGTCGGAAAACACACGAGCCGCCACTTCTACACGTACATGTACGGTAATGTACAGTTACCAAGCACTTCGCCTATCCTAACACAGTACCCTACATAATTATCAAAAAACACATACAGTACATTTGGAACAATACAGATATAAATACAGTAGTTAATTTCTTACTTTGAGCTGGTCAAGCCTGTCTCCGTCTTTTTGCATATTAGCTCGTTGCACGTCTGAGCTCCGCAGCTTCGTGCTGCTCCACGCGGTCCAAACCGTTTACAGGAAGGACTGTTAGCATGTTAACTCCATACAGTACATTTGGAGCAATCATAAAGGGAAAAAGAGTTAATAACTTACTGGGAGCTGTTTCTCCGCGGTGTCCGTCCAACAAGCTAGCTACGCCGCGTTCGTGTTAGACCCTCATTAGCATGTTAGGCCGCGCCGCGTTAGCATGTTAGCCCCTCCAAAAGGCTTCCGCAGCTGTTTCTCCGCGTTTTAGCATGTTAGCTTGGTGTCCATCCAACATCTGAGGCTGCCAAGCGGATATCGAGGCGAGCTCCGCCGCCCGTAGGCTCCGTGTCCACGGTGGGGCGTTGGCATCCACCCGTCCATCCTACAGCTAGGCTTGTTAGCATGTTATCTCATTGCTCCTCCGGTCCAGCTCGCTGTCTGCTGCTTCACGCGGCCCACAGCGTCGTTTTCCTTCGTCTATCCGTCCCTCCGCAAAACCTCCGTTCAGCTCCAGCTCATGTATCCGAGCGCAGGAACCTCTGATCCGACACGTTTGTCTGAAGCCGGCTCTTGAGGCCAGAGCTAATTGGCTAAACTGGCGGGCACTGTCGAAAACTGACTGTCGGAAACTGCTGGGAACTGTGTAAATCGGCTTAAAAATAATTCTGTAATAATACTAATAATACTTTATTTATAAAGCCATTTAAAACAACCACAGTTGCAACAAAGTGCTGCACACATGAAATCAAGAACATTTAAACGCACACAAAAAAATTATTTATTTTTTAATACATTTTTTTCTATTCATATTTTTATTAATATGATGCGTTCGTAAAGTCGTATCGCCGTAAGTCGAGACAAAGACAAATTTGCACAACAATGAAAAAAATTGCAACTGGTGTGACTGGAGCCATAAAACTCAACAATCCGAGAAGCTTCTCACAGAAACTTTGGAGCATGTCAGCATTTTCTCAAATACCAGCCTGGCTTTTTTGTGTTTTTCTGCTAATAGTGGAGTTTTGTGGTTCTTCATCGATAGAGCCCAGCATGATTCAAAATGTGACTTTTGGTGCCATCAGAATGTGACGTACATTGACATTAGAGTTCAAGTGGTTTGAATAGTTACTTTGTCTCTTTTTTTAACGTCTTAAATTGTACTGACCCCAAGTGTTAATAAGTTTTAGATGTTCAGTTTCAGGTCATCTGAGGGTTCCAATAAAATCTGTATTGGTTCAAGAGATATTTTACTAACAGAGTTGACTCAAATGCCAAGGTGTTATGCAAAGGTAGTATCTATCACTCAGAGTGTGTTGTGAATGACTCTGACATAATTATAGCCATTTATTTATGTGGGGCTTATTTTTAGGTCAGTTCAGTTTTTTAAGCTACATTTGGTGGTTCAAGAGATATGCTAACAGATGAGGTTGACACCAACTGTTCCTGCCAGTGTCTTAAGTAAAAATATTGTAAAAATCTGTAGTAAATAAAACATGAGTTAGGAATTATGCTCAGCTACTACCACAACAAATTTTAGCTCAATACTTTCAAAATAGACTGAGTTACAGCCATTTTTTTGTGTGTGAAATCAGTTGGTTGTGGCAGCCATTTTGAATAGAGTTTACTACAAATATTCAGTGGTAGATGAACCCGTTGTTGTTTTTTGGCCCTCGATCAAAGCAGATGGCCGCTTGTCCTGAGCCTGGTTCTGATGAAAGTTTATTCCTTTTAAAAAGGAGTTTTTCCTTTCCACTGTCGCCATTGTGCTTGCTCAGGATGGGAGACTGTGACGAAGTGAATGTTCAATGGGTCTGCTGCTTCCTTAGAGAGAGAACTTTGCTAATTGGCTTTTATATGTATGTGAATGTTAAAGTGCCCTGAGACGACTTTGTTGTGAATTATTGCTATATAAATAAACTGAATTGGATTAATATCCACACAATCCTTCTGATCAACCTGGAGTCGCATGTCTTTTTGCAGCCACGTCCTGGTAGGTTAGCCACAATCCTATAAACGTTTATTCTTTCTGTTTATATTGGCAACTGTGATAACAGGATCATGAAGCTGCTTGGAGATGATTTTGTGGACAATGGCCCTCATGCACGAAAATGTTCGTATTGTTATCCTAAATTCCTCCTACTTTTGTTCGTACGAAGCGTTCGTACGAACATGCCACGTCAGATCCAACAACGTCTTCTATCATGAGGAAAAGCGTGTAAACGGGCTGCTTAAAGTTGATGGATCCCACCTGTTCTACTCACCTGCGCGTGCTCGCGGGAATGTAATTTACATAATTTCCACCCCTCAAAACACCATATAAGGCCACGCTTCCTGCCTTCTGACAGCAGGAAGTGTCCATTCATTCAAACTCGAAGTAAAAGGAGGAACTTCACGCGTTCAGAGATCTGCTCTCAGTGGCGCTGTGGCTACCCCCCCACCCCCCCGCAAGTGTCGGATGGTCAAATACCTTTAATTTTAGTGAACTGTGTTACATTATAGTTTCACTTATTCAGAAGAGCTGTGGCGCACCGCTACCCCCCCCCGCAAGTGTCGGATGTGTTTTTCAACAGAAGCATTTTAAATTGTCTCGAAACTACTAACTTCATATTAATATTGTAGTGCATATGTTGTGTGTCCCGTGGGTCGTACAGTATCAGAAATCAAGAATAAATGGTTTGATCTGAAAATGGCTTCAAACATCTCGCCGCAGCACGGACAGGAGGTGGTCAGGAGATGGTGGACAATAAATGCCACGCTGCAAGATGCCAACATGTTTTGCAGCACAAATGATGCGCGCACCTCCTGGTCAGCGCGCCTCCTGATCAGGGCGCCTCCTGATCAGGGCGCCTCCTGATCAGCGCGCCTCCTGATCAGCGCGCCTCCTGATCAGCGCGCCTCCTGATCAGGGCGCCTCCTGATCAGGGCGCCTCCTGATCAGCGCGCCTCCTGATCAGCGCGCCTCCTGATCAGGGCGCCTCCTGATCAGCGCGCCTCCTGATCAGCGCGCCTCCTGATCAGCGCGCCTCCTGATCAGCGCGCCTCCTGATCAGCGCGCCTCCTGATCAGCGCGCCTCCTGATCAGGGCGCCTCCTGATCAGGGCGCCTCCTGATCAGCGCGCCTCCTGATCAGCGCGCCTCCTGATCAGGGCGCCTCCTGATCAGCGCGCCTCCTGATCAGGCGCCTCCTGATCAGCGCGCCTCCTGATCAGCGCGCCTCCTGATCAGCGCGCCTCCTGATCAGGGCGCCTCCTGATCAGGGCGCCTCCTGATCAGCGCGCCTCCTGATCAGCGCGCCTCCTGATCAGCGCGCCTCCTGATCAGCCTGATCAGCGCGCCTCCTGATCAGGGCGCCTCCTGATCAGGGCGCCTCCTGATCAGCGCGCCTCCTGATCAGCGCGCCTCCTGATCAGGGCGCCTCCTGGTCGGGGCGCAACCACATTCTGCAGGTCATATTTCGGATCAGATATAATAATCTATTGCTCTGATGGTGTTTGCACAGCAGTCCAGCAATAGCATGAAGATCAGTCTTAATTCGTACTTGTTCTGCGGCGGTGTATGGGGATTTTATGTACCTGGGTGTTAATATGAGGAGCGGCTTTGATGACCAAGGGGAGCGCACGACTCATGAAGCCTGCGCGACACACCAGACAAATTAAACTTAAAATTATAATTCTAATTCAAACAGAATAACCTATTGTCAAGAATAATTATGGTGCGTGAATATTTTAAACCCAAAATATTTTCTAAATAACGAAATATGAAGTTATTAGTGGAGAAATCCCGTCTGGATGACAGCAGACTGACGCTCCTAAATTATACGACAGGTCTGGACCACTCGTAAATTTTGTTCGTATCTGAGAAAAATCCTAGGATACGAAAACATTGTTGGATGCCACAAATGATCCTAAATCACTCGTACGCACAGTATAAGCACAAATCTGTGCGTACGAATGGTTCGTGCATGAGGGCCAATGTCTTTCTGAGCTCTTTGGACAGCACTCTCCTTACTTTTTTCTGGTTTACACTCATGCTGCTTTGCCATTGGTAAATGCGGCTCCACTCTGCTCGGTTCTTCTCAGGTGTAGGCGATTTGCAACTATGACTAGTTTTTCTGCTTTGTGGGCAGGATTGTCAATACAAAGTGGGTCATTGTGTTCAAGCCACTCCGCCCGTTGTGGTCCTTAATCGCCCTATAATCAGACTTGGCTATCTTTAGTTTATCTCGGCAATATAAGTCCGGGTGTAGCCATGCTTCATCATCTCTGATATCTCTCGGTAAATGCACTCATTTCTTGCGGCGCTGTTCGTCAACGCAATGAGGAAGTGGTGGTTCAGATGTAGTTTGCAGTTTTGCTGGGCAGGTCATCTAGTGACGTAGCTCCGCTGGCCAATCAGCGACCTCTGTCTGCTTGTGTCAGAATCGACCCCTCGGTGCAGCCTGCTTGACACCACAAAAAAGGTGGTCCCATAAACCGAGCTGAGTGGGGTGGATACCTGCACTGCACTTATATAACGCCTTTCTTTCTGATCAAGACACTCCAAGTGCTTTACACCACAATCTGTGCCTCATTGACCCATTCATACAGCACTCTACCAGGTCTATACAAAGCTAATTGAACAAATCATTCTAAAGAGACTAATCAGTGCTTTATCACATTCATTGGAGGCAATGAGGGGTTCAGTGTCTTGCCCAGGGACACTTTGGCATGTGACTGCTGGTGGATTCGAACCCCCAACTCTTGCAATGGAGGACGACTGCTGTCACCACTAAACCACAGCCGACCGTGAAGGCCCTTAACTGGTGCCATGTTGTGCTGAGCCGAAGAGTTGAGACAGTGGAAAAGCATCATCAGTATAGTCACATGACCCCAAGTGTCATGTTTACTTCCTTTATGAGGATGAATGTCTGATTAAAAGCTTGAAGGCACCTCCAATACTAATTAAGGTCACTTAGTTTGAAACATGATTAAAATGCAAGGATTAATATTCTCCTTAAGGTTACCAACCAATCTGTCCATATTTTTTTAGCATATTATTGTACTACCCTAATTTCTAAAAAGTTGGGATGTTGTGTAAAATGTAAATAATAGCAGAATGCAATGATTTACAAATCTCATAAAACCATATTTTAGTCACAACGGAGCAAACTAACTGCATCAGATGTTTAAGGAGAGACTGAGATTTGTACGTATATCATTGCATTTTGGTTTTATTTTTATTTTACACGAGACGGCTGTGGTAGCTTGATGGTCAGTGTCGTGTAATCCTGAGGTTGCGGGTTTGAGCCCAGGTTGCGTCAGGAAGGGTATCAAGTGTAAAACAAATTGATCAATCTTTCATGCGAGTTCGCTCGCTGTGGCCCCTGAAGGGAGCATCCAAAAGAAAATTTTTACACGATGCCCCAACTTTTGTCCGAATTACGGCGGTAAGGCCACGCATACAAATACATTAGACAGTCGCTTTTAACTTTTAACAAGTCGTTTCAATATCTAGGGAATGTGTTGGACTGTACTGGAACAGCCAAAGCTGCCATTCGGGCACGCATATGTGTGGCGTGGAATAAATGGCATCTACTCGCTTCTATACTGATGCGGCGCGACATCCCACTACTCCTACATTCAAGACTCTATGGCTCAGTGATATGTCCCGTGCTGTTGTATGACACAGAAACACGGCCAATGACAACAAAACTCAAACAGCAACTTCATCGAACCAACATGAAAATGCTCCGATGGATGCAACGCATTAGTCTTAAAGATCACATCCAATCGACCAAAATCCTGCGTCGAGCTGGCTTATGTACGATTAAGGACGCATGCCGGCGACACCGTTTGCGGTGGTTCGGTCATGTTAAACGAAGTGAAAACAGTGCTATACTTGCTATTGAAAACCTTGAAGTACCTGGCACCCGTCCCAAAGGCCGTCCGAAAAAGACCTGGGCGCAAACAATTCAACAAGATCTGAAAGCGTTGAACCTCAATGAACTGGATGCAACTGACCGCCTAACCTGGCGTCAAAAACTTTGCCACAAAGAAGAAGATGAGTGAAGAAGAAAAAAAAGGATAGGGTAACGTCCCACCCCAGAATCAGAAAAACGGACGTTAAACGA
>JBBPBX010033803.1:0-24859 GCA_038048925.1 Garcialebias charrua
AGGAGGTGGTCAGGAGATGGTGGACAATAAATGCCACGCTGCGCAAGATGCCAACATGTTTTGCAGCACAAGCCCCACATCCTTTCTGTGCGATGTTGGAAACAAAAACCCCTGTTCCTGGACTCAGAGTGCACGTGTGTCGCAGAAAGTGGTCCAGACTGGTGGGTCTGCTGGTCTCACTGATCTAGACGCCTGCCCCCCCCCCGCGCTTCTCCAGCTCGGTTCTTCAGTGCGCGCGGCTCACGGCTCCATCGCCTGCACAACGCGGCGCACGGAGCTGAGGGCGAGGTGATGGAGGCGGAGGAGGGGGGAAGAGGGGGCAGAAGCGCAGGTTCCACTCGGCTCGGAACGGATCGGTACTTTGGGCACTTCTTTTTTATGTGTGGCTGAGGGAGATGGACGCACGGCGGAGCGCGCGCTCAGCAGCTTCTCTCATGCGCGCTCCTCCTGGTCATCGCGCAGCCACATTCTGCAGGTTATATTTCGAATCAGATATAATAATCTATTGCTCCGATGGTGTTTGGCACAAGATCAGTCTTAATCCGTACTTGTTCTGCGGCGGTGTATGGGGATTTTATGTACCTGGGTGTTAATATGAGGAGCGGCTTTGATGACCAAGGGGAGCGCACGACTCACCTGCGCGACACACCAGACAAATTAAACTTAAAATTATAATTCTAATTCAAACAGAACCTATTGTCAAAAACAATTGTGGTGCGTGACTTTTTTAAACTCAAAATATTTTCTAAATAACGAAATATGAAGTTATTAGTGGAGAAATCCCGTCTGGATGACAGCAGACTGACGCTCCTAAAATATACGACAGGTCCGGACCACTCGTAAATTTTGTTCGTATCTGAAAAAAATCCTAGGATACGAAAACATTGTTGGATGCCACAAATGATCCTAAATCACTCGTACGAACAGTATAAGAACAAATCTGTGCGTACGAACGGTTCGTGCATGAGGCCCATTGTTTTTGTACTATCAGTGCTTGGTGTATTCTTAGTCTTGTGTATTCCTAGTTTAGTATATTCTTAGTTCATGACTCCGATCTTAATAATGTTTTTATTTACAATTTGTATTTTTGTTGGATGTAACTGGGACCCTGTGTACATAGTTTTGTTCCACCTCATGTACCACATGTGGTGTGAATGACAATAAAAATCGTTGAATCCTTGAAATCACTGGTTTGTGTTTTTACTAGATTAAAACCATACTCTATTGATATATAATTCAATATTCTAAAACTTTACCATGTATCATGAAGAAATTGTGAAGCTGACACTGTTTACTAACTCACCAGAGGAAGGGTATAACCTCCCTTCATGCAGGATTGGGTGGAGTTGGGAAACTCCTCAAATGTTGGCAGCTCAAACTCCCACCAAAGATATTTTGGGGTGTTTATTTACAGACAAAAAGGTAGCAAATATTTTGTCAATGCATGGGTTTAATGTCTAACTTTCTCATGACCAATTGTTGGCAACGACATGAAAGCTCCGCACGTCCTCAGAACTGAGAACTCAGATGCTTCGGGCATGGGCAGATATTGCTTCATGGGAAATTAAAAATTAAAATTAAAAAGATAGAGAGACTCCTTCAGCATGCAGCCAATGCCATCTCTGTCCTCGGAGACGACTGTCTGCTATTTGGATATGAACAGCAGCATTCACAGCCCATAGCAAAAGCGTTTAAGGTAATTTTCTAGATCATGACTAATGTCTTCATTGAAATTAAGACTCATTGTGCTAAACGTACAGTATATCTGTTTCACATTAAACTGCGCCTCCCAAGGTTTACCCCCAGACTTATTCAGTGAAGAGTTCCAATAATCAGAGCCACATTTCTGCTTCAGGGAGGGAGATTTGTAGGCTGATGCATGGAGATGTATGAGGTCCAGGTCATGTTGTAATGTCTTTCTGAAGAAGACAAATCCAGACATATGTGATGATAAGCAGGGCTTTAATAGATGCTTTGCATCGTTTCTGTCAGTCTCAAAACAAATTGTTTGAAAAGTTGGAAAAGGCATATTTGGCTGAAAGATACTGATATCACTCCTACCTCTAAAAAAAACATGTACCAGAAGCCTAATACAGTAATTACTGTAGTTTACTTCAGGGGTTCTCAAACCTTACAGCTCCATCCATCCATTATCTTTGCTCGCTTCTTCCTTTTCGGGTCATGAGGGTCACTGGTGGTCACATCCAGCTGTGTGAGAGGTGAGGGACACACACTGGACAGATCGCATGTAAATCACAGGAAGACGATTGAGACAACCATTCACTCTTACTCACACCTAGGGACAATAAACCAGTCTAACATGCATGTTTTTGTTCTGTGGGAGGGAACCGGAGTACCTGGAGAAAACCCACGTATGCACAGAGAGAACACACAAACTCCACCCAGAAAGGCCACAGGCTGAGATTTGAACCGGCAACCTTCTTGCTGAGCGGCAACAGCTTTAACTGAGCTACTGTGCTGCCCCTTCCAGATTCAGACCCACAAAATACCCGTGGTACAAACGTGTGACCACCAACTATCAGAAAAGTATGCAATTAGGCAACTTAAACAAGAATTATAGAAAAATAATATGCTATTTTATTGGCTTGTCGCAAAATTTATCTCATAATTATGGCAAATAAAAGCAATTAGCAAACATTTAAAATGTAATTTTAGTCCAAATTTCATTATAAACCCCTAATTTGATGATTTGTAGCACATTTTAGGGTCCTGACTCCTATGTCAAAAACCACTGGTTTAGTCTTAGCTGTGACATCTCTACTGGTTTATGTCTTTAAGGAAGCTGTGTTTGTTTTATGTTTACGAAATATATTTTTATTCCCTCCAACTTTTATTTATACAGATATAAATCACATTAAGCCTCGAAGACTTTTTACAAGTGAGACCTGTTTAATAGACAAAAAAGTTGTGAAAGTAACAACATGCAGGATTTGGAGGCAAAAGAAAATCCTAATAGGCTCTCTCAAACGTTTTTTTTTAAGTTAATGTAATCAGTTACTAAACCTATGAGAAGTTGGTTGGTTATTTTTTTTTTTTTTTTTTTTCCATTTATAGATGGCCTCCCTTCACACCTTATAGCCATCCTCTCACTCCAATATGTATTTTTATTTTATTTTTTTTAATAGAGAGAAAGAAAGAAAAGAGAAAGTGAGACAACAAAACAACAATTGTCCACAGAAAGAGCACAAGGCAAACACACCAAACCTCCGTCCACAATCCTGCAAAGCACATGACAGTACACAGCAACGAAACATACAAGCATAAAGACTGATAATATTCATGACCTTGCAGTAGATTTCTATAAATACACATACCCATACCTACAAATATATATACAATATACATACATATATATTTATATTCATTTATATACCCATCTACATACATCTACATATACATCCCTGCATCCATTTGTGTGTGGTTGTGAGCATGCATAAGTGAATAAGGTTCCTCCAATAGAACATTTAGTAGCGACTGTGACTGGGCTGCCACCTTACCGTGGTGGAGGGGTTTGAGTGTCCCAATGATCCTAGGAGCTATGCTGTCAGGGGCTTCATGCCCCTAGTAGGGTCACCCAAGGCAGACAGGTCCTAGGTGAGGGACGAGACAAAGTGCAGCCCAAAGACCCCAATGATGAGTAAAACTAATGGAATCAATGTTCCCTCGCCCGGACGCGGGTCACCGGGGCCCCACTCTGGAGCCAGGCCCGGAGGTGGGGCACGCTGGCGAGCGCCTGGTGGCCGGGCTTTTACCCATGGAGCCCGGCCGGGCACAGCCCGAAGAGGAGACGTGGGTCCCCCTTCCCATGGGCTCACCACCTGTGGGAGGGGCCAAAGGGGTCGGGTGCAATGTGAGATGGGTGGTGGCCGAGGGCGGGGACCCTGGCGGTCTGATCCTCGGCTACAGAAGCTGGCCATTGGGACATGGAATGTCACCTCTCTGGTGGGGAAGGAGCCTGAGCTAGTGTGTGAGGTTGAGAAGTTCCGACTAGAAATAGTCGGACTTACCTCAACACATGGCTCTGGCTCTGGAACCAGTTTCCTTGAGAGGGGTTGGACACTCTTCCACTCTGGAGTTGTCCCTGGTGAGAGGCGCCGAGCAGGAGTGGGCATACTGGTTGCCCCCCATCTTGGTGCCTGTACGTTGGGGTTCACCCCGGTGAACGAGAGGGTAGCCTCCCTTCGCCTACGTGTGGGGGGACGGGCTCTGACTGTTGTTTGTGCCTATGCACCAAACGGCAGCTCAGACTACCCACCCTTTTTGGAGTCCTTGGAGGGGGTATTGGAGAGTGCGCCTCCTGGGGACTCCCTTGTTCTACTGGGGGACTTCAACGCTCACGTGGGCAATGACAGTGAGACCTGGAGGGGTGTGGTTGGGAGGAACGGCCCCCCTGATCTGAACCAGAGTGGTGTTCTGTTATTGGACTTCTGTGCTCGTCATGGATTGTCCATAACGAACACCATGTTTAAGCATAAGGGTGTCCATATGTGCTCTTGGCACCAGGACACCCTAGGTCGCAGTTCGATGATCGACTTTGTTGTCGTCTCATCTGATCTGCGGCCGCATGTCTTGGACACTCGGGTGAAGAGAGGGGCGGAGCTGTCAACTGACCACTACCTGGTGGTGAGTTGGCTCCGATGGTGGGGGAGGATGCCGGTCAGACCTGGCAGACCCAAACGTATTGTGAGGGTCTGCTGGGAACGTCTGGCAGAGTCTCCCGTAAGACGGAGCTTTAACTCCCACCTCCGGGAGAGCTTTGAACACGTTCCAAGGGAGGCGGGGGACATGGAGTCCGAGTGGGCCATGTTCCGCGCCTCTATTGTCGAGGCAGCTTATCGGAGCTGTGGCCGCAAGGTTGTTGGTGCCTGTCGTGGTGGCAACCCTCGAACCCGGTGGTGGACACCGGCAGTGAGGGATGCTGTCAGGCTGAAGAAGGAGTCCTATTGGGCCTTTTTGGCTTGTGGGACCCCGGAAGCAGCTGATAGGTACCGGCAGTCCAAGCGGCATGCGGCTCGGGTGGTTGCTGAGGCAAAAACTCGGGCGTGGGAGGAGTTCGGAGAGGCCATGGAGAATGACTTCCGTACGGCTTCGAGGCGATTCTGGTCCACCATCCGGCGTCTCAGGGGGGGAAAGAGGTACGCGACCAACACCATTTATGGTGGGGGTGGCGTGCTGCTGACCTCAACTCGGGATGTTGTGAGTCGGTGGGCGGAATACTTCGAAGACCTCCTCAATCCTACTGGCACGTCTTCCACTGAGGAAGCGGAGCCTGGGGACTTTGGGTCGGGTTCTCCGATCTCTGGTGCTGAGGTCGCCGAGGTGGTTAAAAAGCTCCGCGGTGGCAAGGCTCCGGGGGTGGATGAGATTCGCCCGGAGTTCCTTAGGGCTCTGGATGTTGTAGGGTTGTGTTGGCTTACGCGACTCTGCAATATCGCGTGGACATCGGGGGCAGTTCCCTTGGATTGGCAGACTGGGGTGGTGGTTCCCCTATTCAAAAAGGGGGACCGTAGGGTGTGTTCCAACTATAGGGGGATCACACTCTTAAGCCTCCCTGGTAAGGTCTATTCAGGGGTTCTGGAGAGGAGGGTCCGTCGGATAGTCGAACCTCGGATTCAGGAGGAGCAGTGTGGTTTTCGTGCTGGTCGTGGAACACTGGACCAGCTCTACACCCTCAACAGGGTCCTGGAGGGTGCGTGGGAGTTTGCCCAACCAGTTTACATGTGCTTTGTGGACTTGGAGAAGGCATTCGACCGCGTCCCTCGGGGGGTTCTGTGGGGGGTACTCCGGGAGTATGGGGTACCAGGCCCTTTGATAAGGGCTGTTAGGTCCCTGTACGACCGGTGTCAGAGCTTGGTCCGCATTGCCGGCAGTAAGTCAGGCTCGTTTCCGGTGAGAGTTGGACTCCGCCAAGGTTGCCCTTTGTCACCGATTCTGTTCATAACTTTTATGGACAGAATTTCTAGGCGCAGCCAAGGTGTTGAGAGGATCCGTTTTGGTGACCTTAGAATCGCTTCTCTGTTTTTTGCAGATGATGTGGTCCTACTGGCTTCATCAGTTCGTGATTTACAACTTTCACTGGAGCGGTTTGCAGCCGAGTGTGATGCGGCCGGGATGAGGATCAGTTCCTCCAAATCCGAGGCCATGGTCTTGAGCCGGAAAAGGGTAGCATGCCCTCTCCGGGTCGGGGAGGAGGTCCTGCCCCAAGTGGAGGAGTTTAAGTATCTCGGGATCTTGTTCACGAATGAGGGAAAACTGGAGCGTGAGATCGATAGGCGGATAGGTGCAGCGTCCGCAGTGAAGCGGGCGCTGTACCGGTCTGTCGTGGTGAAGAGAGAGCTGAGTCAAAAGGCAAAGCTCTCAATTTACCGATCGATCTACGTTCCCACCCTCATCTATGGTCATGAGCTTTGGGTTATGACCGAAAGAACAAGATCTCGGATACAAGCGGCTGAAATGAGTTTTCTCCGCAGGGTGGCTGGACTCTCCCTTAGAGATAGGGTGAGAAGCTCAGTCATCCGGGAGGGACTCGGAGTAGAGCCGCTGCTTCTCCACATCGAGAGGAGCCAGTTGAGGTGGCTCGGGCATCTGGTTAGGATGCCTCCTGGACGCCTCCCTGGTGAGGTGTTCCGGGCATGTCCCACCGGGAGGAGACCCAGAGGAAGACCCAGGACACGCTGGAGGGACTATGTTTCTCGGCTGGCCTGGGAACGCCTTGGGATTCCCCCAGAGGAGCTGCTCCAAGTGGCTGGGGAGAGGGAAGTCTGGGCCTCCCTACTTAGGCTGCTACCCCCGCGACCCGACCCCGGATAAGCGGAAGAAATGGATGGATGGATGGATGTGAAGCATCAGAGACCCGTCCCCCCAAAGCCCGAGACAGACGAAGGGGCGATCAAAGCCCAAGACCCCAGGAAGGACCCCGAGCCCAGAGTCCCCAGGACCACCCGAACAGGACGAGCCACTCGTCCACTCCCCAGATCCGACCAAGTGGAAGAACCGGACGAACCCCACCAGGGACCACACACAATGACCCCCCGGGGTCAACAGCGACAATACACAGGCCCCCGCCGGAGCCCGCTGCACCGACGTAGCCCCAGGGCCGGTCACCGAGGCTCGGGCACCGGGGACGCCCATCCCTCAGGTCCAGACCTGACAGGACCAGAGGACCCGAGCCCCACCAGGCAGCCACCAGGCCGAGCTGACAAACGCCCAAGCGCCCAGCCCCAGATAGTGAGGGCCCCAAGCACGCCCGTAGGCAGAGGAACACCCACCAGGGGGCCACGTGGCAGGAGCGCGACACTGGGTAGCCTCAGAAGTATCAGAGAGGGGGCAGTCCAAGTCCCAGCCTGACACTTAAACATTCATACACAGACACACTCAATTTAACTGTTTAAGAAATAGTTCCTATTTTTTTTAGTAGGGTTCTATAGGAAGTTTATAAGCAGTCAGTATCTTACATGTTGTGGATGGCTTTTAAACTACCCCAGTTTGGAGGAATACAATTTAATTTTGATCTGATTGACTGGTTAATGATTAGTCTGAGTTGGACTAAGACCAAACACAGTACTGCATTTTTTTTTTTAAATATCTACAGTCTCAGAAATTTTACTGCAGTTTGTGTAAATGCTTAAAAAAAATCTTACACCACAATTACCGTACTTTCCGGATTAAAAGCTTAAAAGTCGCACTGCCCTATATGTCGCATTATTCCAATTATGTCCAATAAAGTGGAAAAATCCATAAACGTGTCGCACCTCCGTGTACGTTGCATCTATTATGCGTCACCGCTGACACGTCGTGTATGTTACGCGTCACCGCTGACAACCCGGAAATGTGGGCCGTGTTTTGCCCAAAATGGATTGGCTGCGAAATGGCCACAGGAGTGTGCACAGTAGGACTTTAACAAGATTAACACTTAAAAACAATTATGTTTGCTGAAAATTATAGCAAAGATGTGTCTGAGCTGAACTTTTCCTTAATAAATTAACGTAATTGTTAAATCAGCTGAATTTAAAAAATAGTTTCGCTAGGTGCAAAACGGGCACCCGCAGCGGGTGGGAACGCTGCATTTCTTTAAAATCTAACAAGATTAACACCTAAAAAAAATGTATGTGTTTGCTGACATTATAGCAAAGGTGTATCTGAGCTGAACTTTTCCTTAATAAATGCACGTAATGGTCAAATCAGCTGAATTTAAATTGTTTAGCTTTGAAAGTCTTCCAAACGTGTGCGCGCGTTGTGAAAATAAATTATAAATAAATTGAATTTTAGCTCAAACATCTCCTAAAGCTTATCAGTTGTAAATGTCCATCCAGTGATTACTTTCTGTAAGTTTCATCAAAATCTGTCCTGTGGTTCTTGAACTATTTTGCTAACAGTCAAACACTGAGCTAACAGTAGTTCAGACCTCCAGAGAGCAGGAGGCCGTGCTGCGACAGAGTGAGTCCGAGCAGAGGAGGCTCCTGTCGGACACATGAGCTGGGAACAGTCGGTGGACTCTCTGGAAGTTGTAACGTTTGGGTTGTAATTATGGATGGAGAGGAGGTAACAGGATCACCGAGATGGTCGGAAATGAGTAACCACACTGGCACTGAGAATTCCACAGCATTGTCCTTTAATCAAGTAACTCTTCAATAACCTTACAAGCCCGGTTGAACGGCCGTTATATAAACGAACATAAAGTAAATGGCATCCAAACAACCCGTAACGCTACTATAACTAGAGAGCTAGCATGTTCCTTCTAGTCCATGCGTGCGTCTGATAGCACGTTTCTCCAACGCTCTCCACAGAGAGACGGTGGCGCATGCGTGTGACATCATCAGCGATACAAGAGTGTCTTAAAGAGACACTGTACAATTACGGTTGTTACAAAGTGTCAGAGCTCCAGAGAGCAGGAGGCCGGGCTGCGACAGAGTGAGTCCGACCAGATGAGTCTGCTGTCGAACACATGAGCTGGGAACGGTCGGTGGACCCTAGCGGCCGAAAGTGGTACTGCTCCATTTTTTTGGTCAGAATGAATTGAAACTGTCATATCTCAGGCAAAAATTGGTCTAAAAATATGGGAAGAAATCCCTAAATATGTCGCTTCGCTGTATAAGTCACAGGACATGAAAATTAGTTTTAAAAAAATTGCGACTTATAGGCCGGAAAATACGGTACTTTAGTTTTAGGTGGCTTTTTGCATCAAAGACTTTGTTGGTCTGTGAACATTTTCCATTAATAACCATGAGAATATGTTGCAAAACTAAAAATGTGGAGTGAAGGAGTTCTTAGCAGTCCACATCTTACCTGCAGCAGACAGCAATCAGAGGGATCTCGGTTTGAAACAATGTCAAGCTAATGACAGTGGGTAAAATACACATTGTGATCTAATCTATTTTATGTGGACTGTTTTAAAAGTGAAACTTCCATCTAAATAGTTTACCAAGCTGAATGTAAATACATTCTTATACATTTAAATTGTTTGACTTCTCCATCCCAAATGGTTCTTCCATTAATGTCACCATCGCTGGTCCATTTTCACTCACTTCAGCTGTTCTGTAGGTAA
The DNA here is from genome assembly GCA_038048925.1 of Garcialebias charrua. Taxonomy (NCBI): domain Eukaryota; kingdom Metazoa; phylum Chordata; class Actinopteri; order Cyprinodontiformes; family Rivulidae; genus Garcialebias; species Garcialebias charrua. Next base: position 9,566 of record JBBPBX010033803.1, read on the forward strand.
ACAAACACATGATGGCAGCTCTTCACAATTTTTATTTATTTAAGGACACATTAACCATTTATATGAAAAAAAAATTAGTGGTTACAATTTATTAGTACATATAATTTCTCTTGTATCGCATTTCACCTGAGATGTGACAGAAATTTTGCTTTAAAATGACAAATTTTCAAAAATTATTTTAACAAGTTTTATCAACAAGCTTGTGCATGGGAAAATTGTTTCACAATACCAATTTATATATATATTTTTTTTTTGTGTGGCTTTTTTTTTTCTTTACCTCAACAGATTATTTTATCAGTGCTTTTAGTATCAATGTGTTCAAGCACAATTTGAGGATAATCCAACTTTACCTGTTGTAATTCAGACCACTTTTCCTAAAGGGACTCTAATATCCACGTTTAATGTGAACATGCACATCAAATATTTTATTACTTGAGAGTGAAATGATCCGCTTCAAAACCTGGACAGATCTTTTCCCATCTTCCCAACAGCTGTGTGCTCAGAACCATAAAAAGGCTCATGAAGCACATGGCTACGGTACATGAGGGTTCGGACTCTTTGATGCTTTTGTGTTCTGTTCGCCTGTACAATCAAATGCGGAGGCTGTGGCGGCAGGGATTTTATCAGACATAAAGAGATCAGCTGAGAGTACTTTCTGTTTTTTCTCCGGGTACTTTACTGTGTTTCTGTGTTTTCTTGCTCTTCGCTCTCATCTTAAACCCTTTCTTTTCTCTCCACTGCCACAGACCATGAAGGTACCCTGTGAGCTCTGGTTGCTTGGGATTATTGTGCTTGCCAGAATAAAGAGAATCATCCCACGTTTGTAGATGGACTCCTGCCAGTTGGACAGATTTTCTTAAACAGGCATCTAAGCAGGAGAAACGATGTTGGTTCCTTTGAATCTCAGGAGACAGCAGATGAGAACAAGCCTCGTGATCCACTTCAGTGTCGATAGGTTTTACACTTTTTGCTGTGAAGTCTTCTGAACTTTCTGAATTGAATTATGTTTGTTCAAGTGTGAAAAACCATGAAACCTTTTTCACATTTTTCATTCAACCTTTATTTATACAGGTTAGCCTCACTGAGCCGCGAGGACTCATTTACAAGAGAGGCCTTTTTAATTAAAGAACACAATAAAAAGTAAATAAAATTAAATAGAAGAAATTAAATAAAAACTAAACTAAAGCAGCAAAAGCAAGACAAAAACAGCTACAGTACAACTGCAGATGAATTTTTTTTATCATAACACTGACTTGCTTCCATTTCAAATCATTTTCTTAAGACAACACTGTTTTCTGACGTTGTGCTTTGCAAATTGATGTTGTTTCTTCCGTGTTAAACATATGTTTGAAACTGAACTTCATTGTGGGACCTAATAATTCAAACTACATGAAAAGATCAAAGGGGAGAAAAGAAATGTACCGGTATGTATTTGTCTCATTTTAGCTTCGACTTCTCTTTTGCCATCAAACAATGTAAAAAAACTGATTTTGCACAAAACTACAGCACAGTTGTGGGAGGGGTAGCAGAACAATGTTTGGCACTTTTGCTATGTCTTTCAGGGATTTACGTAGTTACAGAAGAAGCACCAAGATGTCAAAGTTTAGGTCTGAGGCTTGACTTTGTTTGTAGAACAAGTACCAGAGGTAAAAACACAACAAAAGAACAAATAGACAAAACTATCTTGTAAATTCAAACCACCTGGAGGAGAGTTTGGAAACTCTTCACATGTAGTTCCAAAAACTCACCCACAATACTTGTGAGTGTTATGACTCAAAATGAAAAATTAGTATGCTAAACTGGAGTTCGAATCAAACAATCCCCTAATGATCATCTCTTAAATGAAATACAAGCTTTGTTTTCAGCTTAGAGCCAAATATTGGGTAATACGAATTTACTGAATGGAGTAACCGTAAGTCAAACCTCCAATGGGTAACATCTGGGAAGAACTAATGACAAAAATGAAATATCACTTTCATAACTATGTTTTTATTAGTGTGCAATTCGTGTAAACATAAAAGCTGTTTTGTTCAAAACATGCATTATACATTCACAGACTAAAACAGTTGACGAGATGAATGCTCCAGTCTGGACATGACTTGTTTCACACGTAGAACAGTGATGGGTATGTGTATAGTCACTTTGCAGGGGGCTGGCATGCACAGAATGAGCAGCAGAGGACATAAGTGTGGCATCATGAGTGGAGCAACACTGTTATCCCACAGTTGCCAGAGTGTCTAACAATCAGTCAAAACAGTGAGTGAAGGTTACCAGATGCAGAGGATGTCTTGTAGATGCATTATACAGGATTACCAGCACTTCATGGAGGAGTTAGATAGGGGCCACATTGTGGGTTTGCATGAGACTGGTTGGTCGTTTCTTGCCATTACCAGGCATGTGAGCCATACAGATGTTACAGTGCATGTTGCAACTTGAGGACACACATGCTGTGATGGTTCCAGTCTTCCAAAACATACCACATCAAGGGAAGGTATGGCAAGTGTAACAAGAATCACAGAAATTCATGACATCTGCTACTGACAATTGGATAAAGGTATAAGACAATTTCCAACAATCAATATGTCTTCCCACAATGTGTCTCAACAAGCCCGGAGTGGGTAATCAGGAGGGTCTGGAGATGTCTAGTGGGTCGGTTGGATTTGTGGGCTGCAGGGCCGGCACTCCCTGTTACCGCTACTGCTGCTCCTGGGCCACCTCACCTCCATGCAGGGCCGGTGGCAGCTCTCGTATTTTTTTTTTTTTTCATGAGTCCAATCCACATGTGACCTCACCTGTCAATCAATCCAGTAGGCGTGTCAGCAAATGACCAATCAGCAACCTCAATTTGTCCCAAATATAAACGCCCTTTATCTGCAGAGCTGGGCTGCAGCCTGGATGCTTGCAGTCAGAAGGGTTTTGTGAAATGTCATCAGAAAAAAATGCTTAAACGTTTGTCAGTGGAGAACTTGCAATCCAGACACGTTACCCTGATCATTTAGAGGGTTAAATACAGTTTATTCCTTTTCAAAAACTACACAGGTTAGAAAAAAATGCAAAAATCTGGTGACCAGCTGATCACAAAAGTTATAAACGTAGCTACCACATGTTCATCTCTATGACTGCAGGTAAATCCTACATTTTCTGTCCTAATTACATTGTATGCTTAATGGTTAAATTAAAGGTTAATGCTTAGTTCAAGTTGTGTTTATTTGTCAGATGCAGGTTAACACAAGGTTAACAGTACAACGAGATGTTCAGGATGAGAAGAACCGATTTGTCTCGCCAAAACAAAGAACAAACAAACAAGAAATACTAAAGCATTCAATAAGGGTACAAAATAAAGTACCAAAAAGTGTACAAGTAAATACAATATTTACAAGGTCCAAGAGAAAAAATGGTAAACAACAACATGGAATAATATAACAGTGCAAGTATGATAAACTTGTAAGATAAGTATTTCAAGGTAGTAATATAAGCTTAAATGTGCATGCTACATATTGCACATAACTAACATAAACTACACAGGTTGTGTGTAACACTGAGATTAATTATGATGGCAAGGTAAGTGACATAAACAATACAGCCACATAGTGCAGCAGTAATAAACATATTCGTTGTCACAAGCTAATATTAGTCATAGTTGTCACAGCTTGGTGCAATGTTATTGCCAGTTGTTCAGTGTTATTTATTGAGAGTTTAGTACCATACCATACCATTTTATTTATAGAGCACTTAAAACAGCAACAAGGCCAACCAAAGTGCTCTACAAACAAACAAACAAACAAACAGGCAACACATAGGTAACATACACAATGAAGTAAAAAACAAACAAAATAAAGATATAAAATCGTCACAGATAATAAACATAACGACCAAACACAGATCATCAGGTGTTGAAAGCAACAGAATAGTAATGGGTCTTTTTTGGACCCAAAATGGAAGAAGTGGTTAAAGATGATGGATGGATGGATGGATGGATGGATGGATAGATAGATAGATAGATAGATAGATAGATAGATAGATAGATAGATAGATAGATAGATAGATAGATAGATAGATAGATAGATAGATAGATAGATAGATAGATAGATAGATAGATAGATAGATAGATAGATAGATAGATAGATAGATAGATAGATAGATAGATAGATAGATAGATAGATAGATAGATAGATAGATAGATAGATAGATAGATAGATAGATAGATAGATAGATAGATAGATAGATAGATAGATAGATAGATAGATAGATAGATAGATAGATAGATAGATAGATAGATAGATGGATGGATGGATGGATGGATGGATGGATGGATGGATGGATGGATGGATGGATGGATGGATGGATGGATGGATGGATGGATGGATGGATGGATGGATGGATGGATGGATGGATGGATAGATAGATAGATAGATAGATAGATAGATAGATAGATAGATAGATAGATAGATAGATAGATAGATAGATAGATAGATAGATAGATAGATAGATAGATAGATAGATAGATAGATAGATAGATAGATAGATAGATAGATAGATAGATAGATAGATAGATAGATAGATAGATAGATAGATAGATAGATAGATAGATAGATAGATAGATAGATAGATAGATAGATAGATAGATAGATAGATAGATAGATAGATAGATAGATAGATAGATAGATAGATAGATAGATAGATAGATAGATAGATAGAGTTGTGTGTTAACCATCTCCACTACATCTCGAGGGCTGGTTACAACAGCTGTGAGTCAACTTGCTGCAGGAGGGATACAACAACTATATGACCATTCTGCACCATACATGTATCAAGACCTGAGGGGGTGCCTCATCCTACTGGCATGGAATCCATAATGCATCTATACTGTCAAATCTATTATCCATTTGATCTGATATTGTAATAATTGTAATGCAGTAACAGGACCTTTCAACATGTGCAGTTTTATTTTATTTCCACCACTCTGTCTGGGTGTTTAACCTTTTAACAACCCAGAAAGAGTGGCAACGTCTTTGTCATGAGGTCATTTTTCTCTTTTTTAGGTCATGTCTGTCATGTAACTACAGTAGCTAAAACAAAGTAAATCACTATATTTTAAAGAAGTAGAAAACAATTTTGTTGCCCTCTAGAAAAAGCTTGAAAAGAAAGCGTGAGATTGGCTAAAATGCTTCCCATGTCGCAGTGCTTTTATCCAAATTAGATTTTTTTTACTGCCTTAGACGTGTTAATTTTAAATTAAGATTTGTACAAAGCAGATGATTTGTCTCACTTAGAAAATGCATGTCTGTTGTACTTCAGGCATTTAAATTCTTACCAAAAACTGCTGTAGTGGTAAATCAAATGCCTATAACTCATCAACATCTGCACCACATTTTGATTTTTCCTCTAAACTAATCATGCTGTTTCATGTTAAGAAATGTTTGAACATTTCATTGTGTTCCAAAGAAACAAAGGTTAAAGAAGAAAAAATCCAAAACTAAAAACAGATTTGTGCATGGGAAGTATGATTCTGCTCCTCTCCCATTAATCAACTCATCCCTGCTCCTCATCTACTGTTCCAACAAGTGCTTTCACTTTACTGCTATTGCCTACATACTTTTACTTAAGTGGGGTTTTCATGCAGAGAAACTTGTAGCATAAAGCACTGTCGGGACATGCTGCTCACTCATAATACATTCCTCTGAGTGTAATAGCATTTTAACAGTCTTCCTGCCCTTAAGGTCAAAATACGTTACTTGCAAGCAACAATTTAATAATCTGTTTTTTTTACAGATGGAAAGTGCCCATATACCGGTAATTAAATACAAATAAGCCATTTTGACATGTGGCTCTATGGAAAGTCTGTGAACAAACTATCTTACCTGTTGTAGATAGCCAGTTTGTGCCGCCAGGGATCAGCACACCCAGGCTCAGGCCTGTTACACCACTTGTGTGACACCCAACCTCGATTTCTCTCTCTGCAGTTGGTGGGCCTATAGGGAGTTGGCATCCTGACGTTTTGTTGGGTTTGACCCAGCTCCCTGCCGAATACCTGGTTCCAAGTGGGGTGCCCCGGTTTCCCTTTTCCTGGCGAGGTATCGCAACAAATTAGATTTTTCTCCATCAAGGTTTTAGTCAGAGGCCAATTTACCATGGGAGACTCTACCAGGGGCTAATACTCCAGACAACAGAGCCCCCAGGTTGGAGTATTCAAACTCCTTCACCATGTTAAAGTGATGATTCTCTACATTGGGGACTAGTTTTTGTTTCAAAGGACGGATGTCTTGTTCATGAGTGATGGTAGGATGGAGAGGAAGATAGGTTGATGGGCCATGGCCTTATCTACAGTAATGAGGCCATTGATCTGGTCTGTCTTCGTGAACAATGAAGTGAGCCAAATATGAAGCTTTTGATTCACTGAACCCTCTATGTTCCAACCCTGACCTATGATGTATGAATCATGACTGAAAGTAAGTGATCCTGAAAACAAGCAGCTGAAATTAGCTTTCTCTTTAGACTGACACTGTCATCCGCGGGGAGGCAACTCAGCTGCTGCTCCTCTGCATTAAAATCAGTTAGCAGAGGTGCTTCTGTCAACTGATTACGATGTCTCCTGAGTGCCTCTCACTGGAGGCTGTCCAGACACAGCTCACTAGGGAGACACCCCAGAAAATTTTCCACATGTAAAGCTCATGTATTTTTTCCATAATGCCGGGTACCCACCAAACGCGTCTGGAGCGTCAGAAACGCTCTTGCCGCACCCTACTGGCCGCTTGTCACCAGAATCTGTACACACTGAAGACGCGTCTGATGACGCGCAGTGGGAGGAGCGTCTGGCTCCTTTTCCGGTTGTTTCTTGTACACCGGGCAGACGAAATCAGCTGTACGTGAGCCTCGTTACTACTTGAGTGAGTTTTCTACGAGCCGAACTGCAGCTCCAAAAGTCTTTGTTGAGATTAAAACGTTTTTTTTTTTATGTTTGGGGTGATCGTACGCTCGAGCGGACAGCGGCAACTGTAAAAACGCCAAGTTTCTTACCGGAGGCTGGTTTCTTCATGGAGGCTCGTTGGGGTAAGTTTAAAAAGTCCCAAAAAAGTCCCGTCGTCATTGCGTCATTACATAGCAGAGGCTCTCCCGATTGGTTGCTGCAACGAGTCGAGTGTCAAAAGTTAAAATATTTGAATTTTGGCTGCTCGACGCGTCGGTTGCTTCGGACGCGTCGCGTGCGCGGAAAAGAACTGCCGCGCACTGCCGCGCTGCTTGAAAAGCTCAAAACGCGCCGCTTCACGATTCAACGCGCCTCGATGCGCCTCAGCATAGACTTTCAATGTAAACCGGCTGCTTCCGCTGCTCGAAACGCGTTCGGTGGGTACCTGGCATAAGGGAACTGGACTCGCCATGCGCAATGGCCGAAGGCGGGGTCCTCACCTACAGTCATGATGCATTATGATGGCACTCTGACCCAGACTTACCAATGCTGGCTCTTAGGACATGGAACACAACCTCTCTGGTGGGGAAGGAGCCTGAGCTGGTGCGTGAGGTTCCGACTAGATATAGTTGGGCTCACCTTAATGCGTAGCATGGGCATAGACCCATTCTCCTTGAGAGGGGCTGGACCTTATTCCACTCTGGAGGTGCTCATGGTCAGATGTGCCGAGCTGGTCTGGGTCTGCTCTTAGCCCTCCGACCTTCTGCCTGTATGTTGGAGATTTCCCTGGTAGATGAGAGGATAGCATCCCTGTGCCTTCGGGTGAGGGGACAGGCTTTGACTGTTGTTTGTGCCTATGCGCCAAACGGAAGTTCAGAGTACCCGGCCTTCTTAGAGTCCTTGGTGGGGGTGCTGGAAGGTTCGTCAGCTGGGGACTCTTATTTTGCTGGGGGACTTCAATACCCACGTGGTTAATGACCGTGTGACCTGAAGGGGCATGAATGGGAGGAACGGCCTCTCTGATCTTAACTCAAGCAGTGTTTGTTGTTGGACTTCTGTGCTAGTCATAGTTTGTCCATCACAATCATCATGTTCCAATATAAGGGTGTCCATAGGTTCACTTGACATCAGGATGCCCTGGGTTGTAGATCGATGACTGACTTTGTAGTTGTGTCATCTGATTTGCAAATGTTTGTTGTGGCTCCTTGGACTGATGAAGTCCTTTGGATGAAGGACAAAAAAAAGAAGAAGAAATAAACGGTCCAGATGACCTGACTTAACTTTGTGGGACTTTTACCTGGATTAATTAAACTCACTTGGGTTTTGGCTCTGCTCAAACTATCCATTAGCTCACCAACCCAGTCAGAATTAAACTCTTTTTCTGAAAACAGAAGTCGATCAAAGATTCGATCAAAGATTCGATCAGAAGTCGATCTACAACAGGTAAGATATTTTCTTGTAACCTTTTCACAGCACTCCAATCCAGAAGATCTGAACTATCCATCCATCCATCCATCCATCTTCTTCCGCTTATCCGGGGTCGGGTCGCGGGGGTAGCAGCCTAAGTAGGGAGGCCCAGACTTCCCTCTCCCCAGCCACTTGGAGCAGCTCCTCCGGGGGAATCCCAAGGCGTTCCCAGGCCAGCCGAGAAACATAGTCCCTCCAGCGTGTCCTGGGTCTTCCTCTGGGTCTCCTCCCGGTGGGACATGCCCGGAACACCTCACCAGGGAGGCGTCCAGGAGGCATCCTAACCAGATGCCCGAGCCACCTCAACTGGCTCCTCTCGATGTGGAGAAGCAGCGGCTCTACTCCGAGTCCCTCCCGGATGACTGAGCTTCTCACCCTATCTCTAAGGGAGAGTCCAGACACCCTGCGGAGAAAACTCATTTCAGCCGCTTGTATCCGAGATCTTGTTCTTTCGGTCACAACCCAAAGCTCATGACCATAGATGAGGGTGGGAACGTAGATCGATCGGTAAATTGAGAGCTTTGCCTTTTGACTCAGCTCTCTCTTCACCACGACAGACCGGTATAGCGCCCGCTTCACTGCGGACGCTGCACCTATCTGTAATAGATTAATGCGGTTGTAAGGTATTTAAACACTTACTGAGTCTGGCATTATTGTAGATGCGCAGTTTATGAGCAGACTTTAATCTTGCACAAACTGCCACCAAAGTGCGAGTTCTTCCTTTTTCCGATACTAAATTGTTTTTACTGTGATTAGACAAGAATGTAATTTCACAGGAGACTTCAATTTATATTGGTCTACCAAAAAAATAGACCTTTTATTGAAACTATCACAAAAATTACATTAAACATTTGTATCGATATTAGCTCTGATTTAATAACTACGTTGACAAGAATTCAAATTAAAACAAACAGACAGTTGGACCTTTCTGTTGGCACATTACTTAAAGTTTACCATGATGAAAATAAACATAAGGAGGAGTTTAAGGAGGAAAGATAAAAGATTGAAAGGAAATGGTTGAATCTTATCTTGAGATGTTTAACCAGAGATAGCACCCTCTGCTCGGTTTCGGCTGGACGTCCGTACCGTGATGAAACACTTTTACCTTCGTGAAGATGATCCTGTCTCGACTCCGGTAAATTAGTCAAGCCAGACGTGCATGCTGCTGCGTTTTACAGGCGACCACTTTCATCTTGCCACGGTCTCGAGACCGTCTGCTTCGGCCTCCTAGAGTGATGCCTGGTTCTGGTTTTGTTCAAGATAGCTTCCAGAAAGAGAGTCACCGCTTGGAGCTGTGACACTCGAAGGGGTTCACAGCTGACGTGCTGTTTGAACCTTTGCTGAAGACGTGGGTCGAGTTGGCACAATGACCGGGCGTCTCCAGCTTTCTCCAGGGAAGAGAAGCCAGTTGCGAGTTAGTTCTCTTCCAAAAACTCTAAAGCCAAAAATGCAGGAAGTGCCCTTTAAGAAGGGGGTGTGACTTAGTCACATACTTCCTGCTGATTGGCTGTCCATCACTAGAGAAGGAGTGACTTTGCAAGTGAGTGAGTTTGAGTGACAGATGATAGGGTAGACAAAACATAGAAAACATAAGTGAGAAGATGCAGGTGCATGTGATTTGTTTTGAGAACAGATTCATTGTTTTTAGAAAGGACGGGAGACCGAAAGCAAGCTATGTCTAGCACTTTTCCTTCGAAACAAAAACAGTTCAAACAAATACGAAGGATTGTTCATTCAACTTTAGACACTTATTCTGCATAGAGCAGACAGTTTAAAGCATGATCATTCTGAGATGTTCTCTTAACTTTGTCATATTTAAAATATACCAGCTTAGTGAAATCATCATTGAAATGACAAAAATACTGTTTGATCAATTCTGAATTAACACACATTAAAGAGAAAGTTCAATCTGATTAATTAGTGTCCATTAATTCATAATAATTGTTAACCAAAATAGTGTTTACTCGTCTCCTTGAAGGCTTCAAGAAGGTGTAACACTGAGAGATCCAAAGAGATGCAGAGAGGTGTACTTGAAGGTCAAGCCTAAAATAACAGAGGCTAGGTGTATCACTACATATCCGCCTATCGATCTCACGCTCCAGTTTTCCCTCATTCGTGAACAAGATCCCGAGATACTTAAACTCCTCCACTTGGGGCAGGACCTCCTCCCCGACCCGGAGAGGGCATGCTACCCTTTTCCGGCTCAAGACCATGGCCTCGGATTTGGAGGAACTGATCCTCATCCCGGCCGCATCACACTCGGCTGCAAACCGCTCCAGTGAAAGTTGTAAATCACGAACTGATGAAGCCAGTAGGACCACATCATCTGCAAAAAACAGAGAAGCGATTCTAAGGTCACCAAAACGGATCCTCTCAACACCTTGGCTGCGCCTAGAAATTCTGTCCATAAAAGTTATGAACAGAATCGGTGACAAAGGGCAACCTTGGCGGAGTCCAACTCTCACCGGAAACGAGCCTGACTTACTGCCGGCAATGCGGACCAAGCTCTGACACCGGTCGTACAGGGACCTAACAGCCCTTATCAAAGGGCCTGGTACCCCATACTCCCGGAGTACCCCCCACAGAACCCCCCGAGGGACGCGGTCGAATGCCTTCTCCAAGTCCACAAAGCACATGTAAACTGGTTGGGCAAACTCCCACGCACCCTCCAGGACCCTGTTGAGGGTGTAGAGCTGGTCCAGTGTTCCACGACCAGGACGAAAACCACACTGCTCCTCCTGAATCCGAGGTTCGACTATCCGACGGACCCTCCTCTCCAGAACCCCTGAATAGACCTTACCAGGGAGGCTTAAGAGTGTGATCCCCCTATAGTTGGAACACACCCTACGGTCCCCCTTTTTGAATAGGGGAACCACCACCCCAGTCTGCCAATCCAAGGGAACTGCCCCCGATGTCCACGCGATATTGCAGAGTCGCGTAAGCCAACACAACCCTACAACATCCAGAGCCCTAAGGAACTCCGGGCGAATCTCATCCACCCCCGGAGCCTTGCCACCGCGGAGCTTTTTAACCACCTCGGCGACCTCAGCACCAGAGATCGGAGAACCCGACCCAAAGTCCCCAGGCTCCGCTTCCTCAGTGGAAGACGTGCCAGTAGGATTGAGGAGGTCTTCGAAGTATTCCGCCCACCGACTCACAACATCCCGAGTTGAGGTCAGCAGCACGCCACCCCCACCATAAATGGTGTTGGTCGCGTACCTCTTTCCCCCCCTGAGACGCCGGATGGTGGACCAGAATCGCCTCGAAGCCGTACGGAAGTCATTCTCCATGGCCTCTCCGAACTCCTCCCACGCCCGAGTTTTTGCCTCAGCAACCACCCGAGCCGCATGCCGCTTGGACTGCCGGTACCTATCAGCTGCTTCCGGGGTCCCACAAGCCAAAAAGGCCCAATAGGACTCCTTCTTCAGCCTGACAGCATCCCTCACTGCCGGTGTCCACCACCGGGTTCGAGGGTTGCCACCACGACAGGCACCAACAACCTTGCGGCCACAGCTCCGATAAGCTGCCTCGACAATAGAGGCGCGGAACACGGCCCACTCGGACTCCATGTCCCCCGCCTCCCTCGGAACGTGTTCAAAGCTCTCCCGGAGGTGGGAGTTAAAGCTCCGTCTTACGGGAGACTCTGCCAGACGTTCCCAGCAGACCCTCACAATACGTTTGGGTCTGCCAGGTCTGACCGGCATCCTCCCCCACCATCGGAGCCAACTCACCACCAGGTAGTGGTCAGTTGACAGCTCCGCCCCTCTCTTCACCCGAGTGTCCAAGACATGCGGCCGCAGATCAGATGAGACGACAACAAAGTCGATCATCGAACTGCGACCTAGGGTGTCCTGGTGCCAAGAGCACATATGGACACCCTTATGCTTAAACATGGTGTTCGTTATGGACAATCCATGACGAGCACAGAAGTCCAATAACAGAACACCACTCTGGTTCAGATCAGGGGGGCCGTTCCTCCCAACCACACCCCTCCAGGTCTCACTGTCATTGCCCACGTGAGCGTTGAAGTCCCCCAGTAGAACAAGGGAGTCCCCAGGAGGCGCACTCTCCAATACCCCCTCCAAGGACTCCAAAAAGGGTGGGTAGTCTGAGCTGCCGTTTGGTGCATAGGCACAAACAACAGTCAGAGCCCGTCCCCCCACACGTAGGCGAAGGGAGGCTACCCTCTCGTTCACCGGGGTGAACCCCAACGTACAGGCACCAAGATGGGGGGCAACCAGTATGCCCACTCCTGCTCGGCGCCTCTCACCAGGGGCAACTCCAGAGTGGAAGAGTGTCCAACCCCTCTCAAGGAAACTGGTTCCAGAGCCAGAGCCATGCGTTGAGGTGAGTCCGACTATTTCTAGTCGGAACCTCTCAACCTCACACACTAGCTCAGGCTCCTTCCCCACCAGAGAGGTGACATTCCATGTCCCAATGGCCAGCTTCTGTAGCCGAGGATCAGACCGCCAGGGTCCCCGCCCTCGGCCACCACCCATCTCACATTGCACCCGACCCCTTTGGCCCCTCCCACAGGTGGTGAGCCCATGGGAAGGGGGACCCACGTCTCCTCTTCGGGCTGTGCCCGGCCGGGCTCCATGGGTAAAAGCCCGGCCACCAGGCGCTCGCCAGCGTGCCCCACCTCCGGGCCTGGCTCCAGAGTGGGGCCCCGGTGACCCGCGTCCGGGCGAGGGAAAACTTAGTCCATTTATTTCACTCATCATAGATCTGAACTATTTCTTAAAAAATCTACTGCTTGCAGTTAGGTGAAGAACAAACATATTTCTAAATGTTGCTTTTCTACATGGAATGTGTTTCAAAATTATTTTAATAAAAATTCAAAGTACTTTAAAATGACGAGAAAGAAAACATCCGGCTTCAAAAAGTGATGTTTGATGAATTGCGATGAGTGTTTATTTTGGTCTTCATTCTTCAACCTTGTGCTAAAAACAATGATAACCAGAACGAAATGTAAGTTTTTGATTGCATGAAATAGAAAGAAAAAAAAAACATGCACAGAATCATTCAGTGCGACCTCACTTACTTATTATGGCTAAATCATAGTTTGTGCTGTCAATCTGTAGCCAGATATCTGATATAACTGAGACATAATGACTCCTTCTCATGTCTGTTTTTGTTACGCTACACTTTAGCACCATACTGATAAATACATTGGGTTTTATCACAAGACAAGAAGCAAAACACAACAGGCCCCAGGCAATCTTTATCATCCTGTTCCATCAGCGAGACTGTCAGCTTGTGTTACCAGGGACCAAATAATCACACAAAGATTCAAAAAGGCGTTCAATACAAGATCAACTGGACTTTATTTGTTGAAAAAGACGTTTCGACCCCTATCCAGGGGGCTTTTTCAATTCGAAACGTCTTTTTCAACAAATAAAGTCCAGTTGATCTTGTATTGAACGCCTTTTTGAATTTATCATGTCCTGGACGACTGAGAATCTTCACCAGCAAATCACACAAAGACTCCAGTTTTATCATTTTTTCAAGGGAAACTATCACATGTACCAAAAACAGACTGTAAAAAGAATAAAAGAAAAGACAGTGTGTGAATCACAGTGAGATCTTGAATGGATTAGTTATTAGCACTGTGTGACAATGTCTTGACTCAAGTTGGGTTTAACAGTCCTGCCAGGAAACAAGGGTCAGACAGTACTACAGGTAAGATGATTAAAGATAAGGATGTGGTGAAAACCAAGCTGAGCACCTGCTGTGGTACACTAAAATTGATGTGAAAATGCACAAGGCCTACATTTAAAAATGTGCTTATTTAATGTACCGGTAAGCGGAAAGAATTTAACACACAAGTGTGTTTCCACTTGATGTCAAAGCAGCACTTGGGAAACATAGCCCTTCCTCCCTGACTGCTCTTGGGCTTGTGTTTGCTGGCGCCGGAATTTTACTCAAGAGAGTTCGCCTTGTGTTTGACTGTCCAGTACTTTTACGTGCGAGTGAATGGAAGGTGAAAGGACTTTTTAAAAAATCTGCTCTTTTTTTCAGCATCCCACTCTTTTGTTGCATCATGTCACTTTGTCGGACTGAATGTCTCCTCATTACTGACGCATAAAGTCTGGAGAAACCCTTTAGTGATTGCAGTTCAATGTATGACTTCTCAATATGGCAGGACGCACACGCATGCACACACGCACGCATGCTCACACACACATACAGACAAGTTGAGATTTCTATCCTTATTAGGATATTGAATTGACTTGTATTTTTATCTGTAGCCTGACCTTAACCCTTACCAGAACATGCTTGAGTCTAAGCTCACATACACTCACCTGGATTTTGAATAACAAACACACACCAGACACAATACATCTCAAATCCAGGGGGTACTGATTCCCCTGTGAACCATATAGAACATACAGTGGGAACCGGGTACTCAAAATTCAACCTGACCTTGAGCTGAGAGTTCCTTCAGTTGATCGCCATACCAAATCATGAGCAGCTACTTGGTGTCAGAGGGAGATCACCAAGACAAAACCTTAAAAAATTACAAATAAAAAAATAAAATGTAAATGCAGTTCTCATTCCAAGTTTAACTCATACCCTCAAAGTACAATCCACCTTATGAGCAACAGGATTTGATGACTACAGATTCTAGCTGTTTTTGTTTAGTTTTTTTTAAATAATTTTCTTCCATTTATTATTTTGCAATGTATACCCGAATGCTTTCTTTTAAGATTGTCTACTGTTGTCATCATTCTTTGTTAAAAAGAGGTCTCTCTTGTAAATGAGTTCTTGAGGCTCAATGAGACTAACCTGTATTTCAAGGATTCAAGGATTTTTTTTCATTGTCATACCTCACATTTGCATATTTGTGGTACAAAATTCAGACACAGGTCCCAGGTTTTTATATATACAGTATATACTGTATACTATATATACATATA
>JBBPBX010033804.1:14790-26390 GCA_038048925.1 Garcialebias charrua
GCAGCGGCTCAAAGCTTCATAAAGTCCACCGGGACCGGGACCAGGACCGGTACCGGCTCCGGTGTCTCCCGGTCCGGCTCCCGGGCCGCTCTGGAGCCGCTGGCCGGCCCGGAGGCTCGGCGGCTCGGCGGCCATGGCTTCATGTGACCGCCTCGAAATGGCTTCTGGTTCTGGGCTGAGCCCGTTCTGACACCGAGCGAACGACACCGAGCACAGGGCCCGGTGTCCCCGCAGAGAGCGGCCGGCTGCCGGGGCAGGTCCGGCCCGGAGCCGCCGAGCCGCCGGTCCCTGTGGAGAGAAGCCTTCCTGTTCTTTCATCCCTCGTTCCGTCTCGCTTCTTCCTCTCCTCCCCCAACAGCCTTTCTCTTGTTAGATAACGAACAGGACCGTTTATCTTACTCACCATTTCCGTACTTTCTCGATGGCGGCCATGACCCGCTTGATGTCATCCTTCGCCCGGCTCCGGGTCTCCGCTCGGACCGACCTGCCCGACATTGCCGCGGTGCTAAAATATTTTTAAAGCTCACCGGCAGTTCAGACACAATGCAAACAGTGGAGCGCACAGAGGAGCCACTGCGCCTGCGCGCGCGGCCTGCGAGCGAGCAGGGAGCGAGGGAGCCACTGCGCCTGCGCGGACTGCGAGCGAGCAGGGAGCGAGCAGGGAGCGAGGGAGCCACTGCGCCTGCGCGGACTGAAAGCGACCAGAGAGCGAGGGAGCCACTGCGCCTGCGCGACCTTCAAGCTTTTTTTTTTCTTCTTTTTTTTACTGAACCAAATTTTGATAATAGTACAAAAATATAATACAGAACATAGAGTCTATTACAAGAAAATAAAACAAAAAACAACAATTAAACAAAGATATATGTAACAATACAATAAACAATAACATACATTCATTCATTCATTCAACCTTTATTTATACAGGCTAGCCTCGTTGAGCCACGGGGACTCATTTACAAGAGGGACCTGTCTCACTCACACCCAAGCTTTTTTTTTTTAAATTGAAACAAAAACAAACAAACATAAACAATATAACAAGGCATAAATAAAGGGTGAATGAATGAATGAATGAATACAATACACAGAAACAATAACAGTTGAAAATACAGTTAAACTAAGCAGAGAGTTAATAATAAGATTCTAAAGAACAGCATAAAAAAAGAATAATTTGAGAAACATAGCACGATATTAAATTGCATTTCTATAGACATTGCACAGTATAACGAAATATCCTTCAACGTTTAACACAGCTACCATTCAATGGTCCAGATCATCAACTTTGGAAGCAACAACTTTTCCATGGCATCTGTTAAAAAACAAATACAGTAGATATACCTCGAGAACGATTTGATCCATGGCTGAAAATAATCTTCTCTCCTCATTGGTTTGACCACCAGGTGGCGCCAGTGTCACATGAGTGGGTTTCCTGCAGAAACGTGCAGTGTGCCTTTTGTCCTTTACAGAATAAAAATAAAGCTTTTCTCTTCACATTGTCCCTGAGACCTCTTGCATTTAAAGAAACAAAAGACAGATTTGTTTTAAGCATTCGTGCTGTTTAAAGAACGGATTACAAAGATTTTTATCAAAACACAAACTAAAACACAAACTATTTTAAAGAGTTTTTTTTTTTTTTGGTAGAAAAGGAACAGATTGAGGGTACGTCCCTCTATTAAAACAAATAGAAAATTATCGCACCCTTATTTCTAAACTTATTTACAATAAATATCTTTATAAAATACCTTCATTTTAGTCCTTTGCACGTCGCGGCCGTTTAAGCACCTTGGTAACAGTTTATCTGTTTTAAGCTGTGCTATAGAAATAAAATTGACTTGACTTGACTTGACTTGACTATGTATCCAAACGGGCCGCGGTAGTAGGCCCGGTCTCCTGCCTTCCTCGCCTGCAGGATCTGGGGCCAAACTTTCTCTCTCCTCTCGGTCTTCTTTTGTCAGATCCTCCATGAAACGAACGCCTGCTGACTCGCAGACCTCAGACTTTTAGTTATTTTCCATATTCCATCTCTGTGCTGCCGCTTGGTGAACTGCACCATGATTTGTCGAGATCGATTGTCGTCCTTCTTCCCCATTCGATGAACCGTTACGACATAGTCATCCATCTTCTCGGCCCATTCTGGAGCCACTTTCTCCAGGAGTTTCACCACATCCTGCCGAGTGTCTTCTCCCAACAACATGCTGGTCTCTGTCGTCCAGGACATGATAAAATCAAAAAGGCGTTCAAAACAAGATCAACTGGAGAGAAAAACCTTCTCTTAACAGAGGAGGAGGTCTGAGATTTCAACTTTCCAAGACTTACAACTCAATTTGGGGCTGATTCACAAACGTTTTACACCGGATGGGAGCAGAGGTGTCTTGTCTGTGAATTAGACTAGCAAATTTCTTTGAGAAACCTCTGTTGTTGGGCTGTGAGGTGTTTTTTGTCAATCTACATACAGTGTTGTGTCTTCTGTCAGAGACCTCAAGGGAACCCCCTACTGTTAAGGTGTGATCTGTCAATTTACATGTATGTGTTACCTCAGCTTGCAATTTACATATGATGGTGCGTGATTTCTTTAGACTGTTATAACTCCACACGCTCACAGTTGGTTTCAGTGAATTGAAAAAGCCCCCTGGATAGAGGTCGAAACGTCAACAAATAAAGTCCAGTTGATCTTGTATTGAGCCTTTTTGATGTTTTCTCCCAACGTCTCCTTCATCCCTCTGATCCGCAGGTTTCATCTTCGTTTGAAGCGGTCTTGTTCTCTGGCATTAGTTTTGAGTTCAGTCACCTCTTTGCGTAAACTAAACACTTCTAACTCCATCTTCAGCACTTTCTCCTACAGTCTTTCACTTCAGCTGCATTAAATTCTAGAGCTTTAGCGAGGTTGTTGATCGTCACCGTGTTCTCGGTCAGCCTCGTGGTCATATCCGCCATCTTTTCCTCCTGGGCTTCAAACCTCAGGAGAAGAGTTTGGCTTCAAACAAATCTTCCATGTTTTGTTTTGTTATTTTTCGAGCATGAGCACCTTTAGAAGGTGATTGAAACAGATCTGCTGTGACGTCCTCTAGAACACGTTTTCCTCCAGCTCTTTCAGTCTCCATCTCAACAGCATAAGCATGGTCCTTTGCAGCTGAAGTTTTACCTTTTTTTGAGTTTTCTTTTCTTGTTGGGGTCTTCTCCTGCCTTCTTTGTTTCGTCTGCATGGTTCTACTTGTAAGAGACATGCTTTGTAAGGGTGATGGCTGGTCAAAGACCGAAGTTAGAGGTTCGAATCACACTCGCTCTGAACGACACGTCTGCTCAGTTCGCCATCTTGCCGGAAGTCCACTCACTCACACGCAGGTTGAAATAAATGAGATGGTGTAAAGGCAACCCCTGGTCACTGCATACCTCGTGGTGTCTCTGGGCAGCACACCTCATCCCCAAAATGCCCCCCAGGCACTTTCAACCTGGTGGTGGATTGCTGTTTCTGTATTTAATGTTTTTTGATTTTATCATGTCCTGGATGACTGAGAATCTTCACCAGTAAAGTTTACTGACCAACAACATACCGTAATTAATATACTGTGTTCACCCTTTAATAATAATAATAATAATGAATTCAATTTATAACGCGCTTTTCATTAATGAAAATCTCAAAGCGCTACACACATTCATACACCGGTAGCGGCAGACTACCATGCAAGGTGCTTTCCAGTCCTACCGGATTTTAATGATCAGAATCAGTCACTGAAGTAGAATCTGTTAATTACAGGGAGTTTTATATCATAACACATGAAAGTTGTCTTTGAAGTTTTATTACAAAAATAATCAAACTAAAAATCAACAACGATAATAAACAAACAATAATAATGAATCAGTCATGGCTTAATTCTCTTATCTAAGGCAAAATTAACCAGGTCTCTCTTGTAAAAGAGTCCTCAAGGCTCAATGGGATTAACCTGGCTAAATAAAGGTGGAATGAAAAAAAATGGACTGTTTGAACAGGAATTATTTTGGTTTTATATGCGCATGAATATTAAATAATATTAACTTGGATGAAAAAGAAAATAATCTGACATTTTCTTGGGGGTGCTCGGTGGTATAGCATCCCCTCGCTCCCCTCTGGATTCGCCCATGGCTTGTCTCGATTGCATCATGCCCACTTTCGATTGGTTACTTTCTGAACAGCTTTCAAGTTGCCAAGTCCGCTTATAATAAGCGACTTTGGGCTTGCTATTTTCCGAAGTTGCATATAATTCGAGTGAGTCGCGTATTGCTGTTTCTTGGGCTTGTGCTGGTTGTAAAGTCGCTTGTTTGGGCTTTTTATTCTTTGTTCTTTATTCTTTGTCTAGAGTGACAAGACCAAGCTAAAATGAGCTCCAATAAGTGGAGGAAATATGGGAAAAAATATACTAAAGAATGGGAGAAAGAGCGCACACTTAAAGCATGATTCAGGATAGAGATTAAAGAAAGTTTTTTGTTGACTCTGCTTACTATGAGTTTGTTTGCGGTTTAATTTTTATTTAATTTTTTAATTTGTATGCATCCTTGATTGTCTGTTGTTGTCGTTGTCCATTGTTGTCAAGGTCTCTCTGTTAAATGAAGCAAAATTATGCTAAACACTTTGTGTTTAGATAATTTTGCTGTTTATATGTAATGCCATAATAAATTCATGTTTATACTGTTTAAAAACTGCCTTTGTTTCAAACAATGGGCTGGGTTGCCCGTTGGGCTTGTTTTCAAAGAGCGAGTCACTTGTTTGTGCTTGTTTTCATGGGGCTGGTCGCTTGTTTCTGTCGCGAGATCTGGCAACACTGCTTCAACGTTTCAGCTGCGATCTGCGGGGACATTGTACATCGCGCTCACAACACAAAGTACAAATAAAACTAATTTATAAATATGTATGTACGTACTATGTACGTAACAGTAATTTAAAAAGCCGGCGTGAAGGACTACTTGGGGGGATTGTACGCATGCGCATTAGTAACTGTAACCTCTGCGTCATAACTCTGCGACACATCAACTCAGTTTGTGCGTCAGTAAAAGTCTGAACAGACCGAACTTGTGTGTTCTTTCTTGTTTAGCATTTTAAAAAGCGTGGCTGAAATTAAACATTTACATCGTCAGTTTTGAATCATCTCAATTAAGTGAAATCAGTGAAGCAGTTTGAGTTTCAAGATGAACGAAGAGGGTAAGTCTCGTTTCCTGTCGTGTTTTAAGAGGACCAGCTGTTTTCTATTTGTCTACCTGGATCATTGAGCAGCATCAGGATGTTTTAATGTGCTTTGGGCTCAGAACTGGTGGAGTACTTCAGGGCTCAGATGAGCACGGACCCGGACATGGCCTCTGCTGTGGCTGCCATCCGCACTCTGCTGGAGTTCCTCAGGAGAGATACAGGTGAGCTCCATCTCATGTTTCATCTTTATTTATTTTATATCTGTATCTGCCATCACAGGACAGCTGGCTGCTAGAATCATTACTTACTGAGGATTCATGAAGTAACTGGTTAGATAACATTTATCAAACTGCTTCACACAAATCTGATGAGATGTGAAAACATTAAATGGCGTTAATGAACTTACCATCCAAATGAAACACGGAAGCATATTGCAGTCGTGCATGAAAAAAAATTGAGCTTATGTAGTAATAACGTGATACTATGTAGTAATAACGTGATACTATGTAGTAATAACGTGATACTATGTAGTAATAACATGATATTATGTAGTAAAAACGTGATATTATGTAGTAAACTATTACATTAGTGCTTAGTGTATTTCTAGTTGATGTTTTTCTTAGTTAATTCTAGATGTTATTACTGTTTTTCTCTTACATTTTGTTGTTGAATGTAACTGGGACCCTGTGTACATAATCTCATTTCATCACATGTACTACATGCGGTGCAAATGACAATAAAGACTCTGACTCTAAAAACGTGATATTATGTAGTAAAAACATGATATTATGTAGTAAAAACGTGATATTATGTAGTAAAAATGTGATATTATGTAGTAAAAACGTGATATTATGTAGTAAAAACGTGATAATTATGTAGTAAAAACGTGATATTATGTAGTAAAAACGTGATATTATGTAGTAAAAACGTGATATTATGTAGTAAAAACGTGATATTATGTAGTAAAAACGTGATATTATGTAGTAAAAACGTGATATTATGTAGTAAAAACGTGATATTATGTAGTAAAAACGTGATAGTAAAAATGTGATATTATGTAGTAAAAACGTGATATTATGTAGTAAAAACGTGATAATTATGTAGTAAAAACGTGATATTATGTAGTAAAAACGTGATATTATGTAGTAAAAACGTGATAATTATGTAGTAAAAACGTGATATTATGTAGTAAAAACGTGATATTATGTAGTAAAAACGTGATAAGTATAGATGTAGAAACGTACTCATCCACATGATATTTCAGGAGGGGCGGTTCCTTTAAATATAAAGTAGACCTGAAAATTTGCAACATTCCTCGGTGGCACAACTGGAAGCGCATCGGCTTTAGAATCAAACTTTGTCCGGGGGACCGGGTTCGATCCTGACCTGGGTGAACTTTTTTTACTTTTGATAAATAAAATAAAAAAGGAGTTTGTGTTAACCACAGGCATATTAAGTCTATGTTGTTAACCGGTTCGACATTAGCGGCGTCTCCACACCTTCTCTTTCCACCTCTCTTAGGTCTACTTTATATTTAAAGGAACCGCCCCTCCTGAAATATAATGTGGATGAGTACGTTTCTACATCTATACTTATCACGTTTTTGCTACATAATATCACGTTTTTACTACATAGTATCACTTTATTACTACATAAGCTCAAGAATTTTTTTTTCATGCATGACTGCAATACGCTTCCGTATGTAGCTGTTTTATTTCATTTTTTTAATATAATTTTCTTCCATTTGTTTTTCAATTTGTTTTATTTTATGATTGTCTACTGTTGTCATCATTCTTTGTTAAAACAGGTCTCTCTCATAAATGAGTCCTTGAGGCTCAGTGAGACTAACCTGTAGAAATAAAGGTTGAATGAAAAATACAGAGTTGAGAAATAAAGTCAAAATAAAAAAGATATATAATTTAATGGGGATTGGGTTAGACAAGTCAGCCGTTACTAATCTTGACTAAGTGAGAAGGACAAACAAATGTGAAACAAAGTTTAATACACCGTACTGTGCAAAAGTCTTGAGCCATCCCGGTTTATCATCATTAAAATTATCTTGAGAAAAAACTTTTTCTGCAACAATGAGTGTGAATGAGTTTGTTCTAATTCACTGATGAAGCTGAAACAGACTTATTAAAATACTGTAAGCACAACACAACTAAAAGTAGAACAGTACAAAAACCAGTAGAACATTTGTAAAACACTGAGAGGCAAATTGTAGCTAAAAGCTTCATCTAGCAATGCAGTAGCTTATAACTCAAAATAACAAAATAATAGTATTACTGGATTTTGTTATTTTGAGTTATAAGCTACGTAAAAGTGAAGTTTTGCACAACTTCAGCTAGTTGCTAAATGTGTCAGAATGGTTGTTAAAAGCTAAAAGCAGCATTAGCCTGTTTGCTAAAGTAGCTTCAGAGAACGTTTTGAAGGAATTGAAGAGCTCTCCGTTTATTTTTATGGAGGAAAAATGTTGCAAATACTGTTTACTAATTCCAAAAGTTCAGTGCTGAAAGTCAAAACGCATTAACGAATTTTTTTCTAATTACCGCCCAATTTCACACCTCCCTTTTCTGTCTAAAGTGCTGGAAAAAGCAGTTGCTGCTCAGCTGCAGGACCACCTACAACAACACTCCCTGTATGAGAAGTTCCAGTCTGGATTCAGAGCAGCTCACAGTACAGAGACTGCATTGCTGAGAGTTACCAATGATGTCCTCTTGGCTGCTGACACTGGCTCTCCCTCCATCCTTGTCCTCCTTGACCTCACTGCAGCCTTCGACACTGTGGACCATAGTATCCTCCTCCACCGTCTTCATGTGGAGGTCGGTCTCTGTGACACAGTCCTGGACTGGTTCAAATCTTTCCTCTCCAATAGGCTGGAATGTGTTAGTCTTGGCAATGCCACTTCCCAGACAGTCTGTGTCTCCTGTGGTGTCCCTCAGGGGTCAGTTCTGGGGCCCCTGCTGTTTTCCCTTTACATGCTGCCTTTAGGTCAAATTATTAATCAGTTCAACATTTCTTTTCACTGTTATGCCGACGATACACAGCTTTACATCAGGACTGGAGCATCCTCATCTTCCACCTTGTCATCTCCATCTTCACTCACTGCCCTCTCTGCCTGCCTGGAGGAAATAAGGGCATGGATGAATCAGAACTTTCTTCAATTAAACTGCTCCAAGACTGAGGCCATACTGATTGGCACCCCTCACCAGGTACAAACATCTCCTATAACAACACTTTCCTTTTCTGGACAAGACATCCCCCTCTCCACCTCTGTTACTAATCTTGGAATAAAAATGGACTCCAATCTTACATTTGAAAATCACATTAAGCATCTGTTTAAAACTTGCTTCTTCCATCTTCGAAACATCTCCAGACTTCGCCCATCCCTAACTTTTTCCGATGCTGAGAAGCTCGTCCATGCTTTTGTCTCCTCCAGGCTCGACTACTGCAACTCCCTGTTTATTGGAATCCCTGGCAAAAACCTTCAGAAACTTCAATATATTCAAAACAGTGCAGCAAGGATCTTGTTGAGAGTTCGTAAATTTGAACATATTACACCCATTCTCCATAACCTTCATTGGCTTCCTGTCACCTACAGAATTCAGTACAAAACTGCTCTCATTACACATCAATGCTTACATGGAGCTTCACCAGATTATCTGAAGGATATTCTTATTCCATACTCATCCACCCGGTCGCTGCGGTCACAGAACAGTAATCTCCTTCACATTCCGAGAACCAAATTAAGGACCATGGGAGACCGGGCTTTCAGTGTGGCTGCCCCCCGCCTGTGGAACTCTCTTCCTGACTGTCTGAGAGCCCCACAGTCTGTGGTTGACTTTAAGAGCGGCTTGAAGACCTTTCTTTTCAACCGAGCATACTCTACCTCCTCATGATTCTACTTTTGATCTTAGCTGATATTGTTATTGATTTTAATTGTTTTATTATTTGTTTTATTGACATTTAATTCTGTTGCTCCTTGTAGCACTTTGAGATTTTCATTAATGAAAAGTGCGTTATAAATTGAATTCATTATTATTATTATTATTATTATTATTATTCTGAGTCGAGAACATTTTGTTTAAAATAGCACCAATTGTACAGAAGTGGAGTGGTCAGGGCCGGATTTAGGAGGATGGGGGCCCCTGGGCTTGAGTCAACATGGGGGCCCATATATATACCGGTACCGGTATACACACACACACATATACTGTATATATATATATATATATAATATATATATATATATATATATATATATATATATATATATATATATATATATATATATATATATATATATACAGGTAGTCCCCGATTTACGAGCGAGATCCGTTACAACGAGGCGCTCGTAAACCGGAAATCTCGTAATTTGGAACGGCCGCCATTTCTCTCGTAAATCCGGAAATCCGCTCGTAAATTGGAACGGTTTTCGCTAGCGCGACTAAAAACACTCTATTTTCATCTAAAAACTACTTTTGAGTGCATAAAAATGATCGGAAACGTGTGTTTATATGCTTAACTAACTAACTGTAGTGAAAAAACACATGAAAACTCAGTATTTTTTTCGTTTTTTCCAAAAATTCGCAGCTCGTAAGTCTGGAACCTCGCAGATCAGAGCGCTCGTAAATCGGGGACTACCTGTATATATATATATATATATATATATATATATATATATATATATATATATATATATATATATATATATATATATATATATATATATATATATATATATATATCAGTATGTTTGTTTGTTAGTTTTGCTTTGATGAGCAGAAAATGACTGAATAGTAAGTTTTCACAACTCACAACTTTAATATGCCAGTTGTCACAAACTACAAACAACCCTGAACTGGTTAAATACAAAACCACATGTTAGGGTTTGAAACTAGAATATAATGCTTGCATCACAAAATAAAATCACTGAATAGCTATTGTTGCCAGGACTTCAACACAAACTTCCCTGCGCCACTGTCTCATTTGATGCATCATGTGTCTCTTGTAAAAGCAGAACGTCAATGCTTTTATACTTAATGGTTTGGTAAACCAGTGCGCGCTTCACAGCCTCTCTAGCTCCGTTGATTTTTAAAGATGCTATTTTAATCCATGTTGAGTGAGATGTTTAAAAGTGGGTACAAAAAGAGTATAAGAAAAATTAAAATGCTGGTGTTCATCATTTGTTCAGAATTGTTTTCTGACTTTGCTCATTATTTTCTTTAATCTGAAAATTTCTTGGTCAGTGAACCCAGATTCTGTTTTGTGCCTTATGTAATGTCTGGCTGAGTCATAAGTTCTCAGGTTTGGAAAGTGACTTTCAACTTTAACTCCTCTCAGTCCTTTTGCCTGTTTGAGGGAAGACAGTAAAGTTTCCACAGGATAACGAGGCTCAGTCAGCCTGTGACACAGAGGCTTCACTGAACTCAGAGCACCAGCCTCACTGTCACTGTCCACTCCCTCATCTCTGCACACATTTTGCTGGCCCGTGCAGCCACTTCAACATTTTTTCTCTTCCCTCGTTTCTGGTTGGGGCCCCCAGCTCCATCTCCTCTAGCCGCCCCTGTATGGCTGCTCCCTCTACACCAGCTCCTCTCACTTTTCTTTCCTGCAACCTCCACCTCCGCTTTCTCTTCCTTATCACCAGCGGCGGGTGGGGGACCGGCCGCAGCCACGCACCCCACCCCCCTCCCCCGCCGGCAGCGGACCGGCTGCGCGCACCCCCCCTCCCCCGCCGGCAGCGGGAGGGGACCAGCCGCGCTGATGCGTATAGATAAAATCATCCAGTTTTACATGAAACCTGACAAGAACAGTTTTCTCCTGTGTGAGACAACGTGTTTGAGACTAAAAAAAACTTAGGGGGCGGGGGCGGAGGCTCTGGGGGCCCCTAAAATCCCGGGGCCAGGGGCTCCAGCCCAGGGTAGCCCCTGCGAAAATCCGGGCGTGGGAGTGGTTGAGAACAAAAGTGTTTTTCTGGAACTGAAGTAAACCTAAATGTTTTTGGTGCAACAGATTCAAGTGTGTGGAGGACAGAGGACGGTTTATTTTATATAATTCTTGTCCGAGGCAGCAGAGTGACGGATCCTGCTGAGTGGAGGACAACATGTCGTCCTCCAGCAGAAGATGTGGAGGAGCCAGGGGGTGGCCAATGGTGGATTTGGTCCCCATAAATTAATGTTTGGCCACCCCAAAAGCCACATGAATTGGTTCAGGCTCCTAAAACATTTAAAATAAAATTTATCATTGAATAATGAAAATGTTTAATGTCGGCAACAGTCAGACTCCACCGTGTGGCTCCTGGTAGGAACCAAAAGATGGATTTTATTTTTTAAGTATTAAGTTATTTTTATTTTTTAATTGAAGAAGCTGAAATTTCTTAATCTTAATGTTTATATCTCTCTTTCTCTCTCTCTCTCTCTCTCTCTCTCTATCTATATATATA